>FLSR01004887.1:291595-305120 GCA_900092035.1 Leuciscus waleckii
CCTTTTTTTTTTTTTTTACTCGCCCGATGACTCGATATTTGCAGTGGGAACTTTATTCTCGTCGCCAATTTATGTTATTTATGCATCAATATGCTATAATAACATATATTATTCTATTTGTGTTTCAGAATACACACGAGGGAAACCGGAGATCTGACTGCACTGTTTCGACTGGTTTATTCGGCACACTGCAACAACAACAACCAACAGCACGGGGGTGCCCTCTAGTGGCCCTCAGGTATTGTAACAACTCAAATACATTACATCTCTCCCTCCTTATTTCAGTCTACCCCGTTTTTCTTTTTAACATAAGAACCTCTATTTCTTAGGAAATAACAGTTAGGACCCAACAATTAGTAGCCCACCCTCAAGCAATTTATTGCAATGTTCACTTCGCTACTTACTCAAAAGTATGTAACACTTTTAACATATACAACTGTGTATAGAACATTTACACATTTTACAGATCAAGTCTGTTAGGTGGTTTACGGGTTCTAACGGGAAATCTTCTCACATTTGGGGAAGAAACAGTAACTGGCTCAACAAGCTTGGTTACATGTTGATCTGGAACATTTGGTTCAGTATCATTAGCTGTTAAAGACAATTCTTGCCCCTTAACATCCAGTGTTTGTGATGTACTATTTTCAGCTGACAATTGTTCTGTGCTTTTTGTAATTTCTGGATGACAGTCTAACATTTGATCTGCATGTCTTTTCCAGCTTTGTGAACTGTCCACCTGAACTGTGTACGACACTGGTCCTGAATTTTTTGGGGCTTTCACTTTCACTGGGCTTTCATTATTACTACACCTGGATGTCCTGTGTGTAAATCCTCCAACACTCGTTGTCTCAGATTTGATGGAACGATAACTCGCTGTCCCCACATCAGACAGTCCTGCATCAGTGAGAGTTCCTCCTTTCTTGTGAGGAATGGCCTCAGTGCATTTTCTGAATCTTTTGTAGATGGAAATGATCCAGTGGATACCATCTCTTTTACCTGACAGAGGATCGGATCTGCTCTGGTTCCTTTACTGATGTCGCTGCTACACACTGGAAGTGCATCCATTTTATTTATGAGGTAAGTGTCCACTGCATCTTTCTTATCTCTGTGCTGTACCGGCAGTGGCAGTCTTGATAACCAATCAGCATTCCCATGGTCATTAGCACTTCTATATTGAATGGTGTAGTTGTGTGCAGCTAGCAGAAGAGCCCACCTCTGAAGTCTTGCAGCAGCCATGGATGGAGTTGCTTTGTTCGGATGTAGTATGGTAGTAAGCGGACGATGGTCTGTTAATAATGTGAAGTGACGTCCATATAGGTAAGTATGAAACTTCCTTACTCCAAAGATGATTCCTAGCGCTTCACGTTCTAGCTGCGCATAGTTTTGCTCAGGTTTACTCAGAGTTCGGGACGCCCATCCGGCATCATGTGGGAAAGTACGGCTCCCACCCCGTATGGTGAAGCATCACAGGCCAAACGAACTGGGAGTCTTGGATCATAATGTGTGAGTACACTGGGTGTTAACAGCTGATTTTTAGCATCTTGGAACGCTTTCTCACACTCTGGCGACCACATCCATTTTACTTCCTTGTGTAACATTGCATTCAGGGGGTGAAGAACTGTGGCCATATTTGGCACAAATCTTGCATAATAATTAACCAGTCCCAAAAAAGATCGTAGTTGGTTAACATTAACAGGAGCTGGTGCTTCGGCGATGGCGCGCAGTTTGTCTGGAGACTTGTGAAGTCCTGATGTGTCGATCACGTGTCCCAAATACTCCACTGAAGTTTTGAAAAACTCACTCTTCTCTCTTTTCACACGAAGTCCGCATTTCTCCAGCCGACTTAACACAGCTTCCAGGTTAGCTAAGTGATGAGCATTATCTTTTCCTGTGATCAGGATATCATCCAAAAAACAATGTACACCCGGTAGCCCTTGTAGCACTTGTTCCATGACTCGTTGAAATATCGATGGAGCTGAAGTGATACCGAAGGGTAATCTGTTGTACACAAACATCCCCTTGTGGGTCGTGATGGTGAGATATTTACGTGAATCTTCATGCACAGGAATCTGTAGGTAGGCATGTGAAAGGTCTAGTTTGCTAAATCTTTGTCCTCCAGCCAGTGAAGCGAACAGATCTTCAATCCGGGGTAATGGATAATGTTCTGCACACAGAGCTGGATTCACGGTTATCTTGAAATCACCACAGATCCTAACATTGCCACCTTTTTTAATTACAGGTACGATTGGGGTTGCCCATTCACTGAATCGCACAGGTGAAATGATTCCTTCCTTCAGTAAGTGATCAATTTCTTCTTCCACCTTGGGTCTGATGGCGTACGGTACCACCCGAGCTTGGAAGAATCTTGGTTGGGTTCCCGGTTTCAGAGACTCAAGGTGCTTATACTCATTGAATGTCCCTAAATCTTCTTTGAATACTTTGGCATACCTTTTTAGAAGACTTTCAAATGTTCCTTCATTAACTTGATGCACTGCTCTTACAGTTCTTATCTCACGCCAATCTAGACGAATTCTGCGAAGCCATTCTCGTCCCAACAGAGGAGCTGCATTTCCTGCAACAACATACAAAGGTAAACGTACGTTTTGTCTGTTTAGCTTGACACGCACTTTGATGACGCCTTCTGGTGGGATGACCTCGCCTGTATACGTCTTGAGGACAACGTTCGTCTGGCGTAATCGAACATGACTCAGTTTATCTCTGTACAGTTCACTTGAGATAATAGAGACCGCCGCTCCAGTATCCACTTCCATATTGACTGGCAATCCTTCAATTGTTGGTTGCACTTTTATTACAGATGACACTAACTCAGTTTCACTTTTCATTTTGTTCACCTGTGGAGAATTGTGCGATGTTGCTGTTACTTTGTGTAAAGTCAGTTCGGTATCCGTGTCCGAATTTGTCTCTTCCTCACTCTTTTCCATATTAGCATCCACTCTGTGAATTGGTCTTTTCTTTTTCTGTCCCTTCCATTTTGCACTTTTTCCCTTTACTGTAGTTTTAAATGTTTTCTCCTCTGTCTTATTACCTTTACACATTCGTGCAATGTGGCCTTTCTTCCCACACTTGTGACACACTTGATCTTTGTAAAATCACTCATTTTGGATATGGTTAGGCTTTCCACATCTATAACATTTTTCTTTTGATGATTCTGATGACAGAGACATGGCATTTACCTTCAATGAGTTGCTCAAGTGCTGTGATTCTCTAGATACAGCCTATCCACATACATCGCTATATCCACAGCCTTTTTATACGTGAGCTCCGATTCAGTTAATAGCTTCCTTTGAACTGATTCGCTACTCAGCCCACACACGAATCGGTCTCGCAGTGCGTCATTTAAATTGTCGCCAAACTCACAGTGCTCCGCCAGTTTCTTTAACACCGCCACATATTGTGCGAACTTCCCCTTCTGCTTGATTTCGTTTGTGAAATTTGAACCTCTCTGCAATCACAATGGGCCTGGGGGTAAAATGTGCTTGAAGTGTGTTCACAATCTCCTCATATTCCATCGTCCCGGGCTTAACTGGTGCAATTAGACTACGCAACAGTCCATAAGTCGATGCCCCCAATACACTGAGAAAAACTGACACTCTTCTTTCTCTTCACTAATGTCATTTGCCTCCACAAAGTGTTCAAAACATTCAACATACGTAGGCCATTGTTCTCTTGCCTCGTCGAATGCCTCGATCTGTCCGATGATCGTAGTAGCCATAAGGCCCGGTTTTGTCCATTGTTGTTGGTAGCCTTCCTTTTTTTTTTTTTTTTACTCGCCCGATGACTCGATATTTGCAGTGGGAACTTTATTCTCGTCGCCAATTTATGTTATTTATGCATCAATATGCTATAATAACATATATTATTCTATTTGTGTTTCAGAATACACACGAGGGAAACCTGAGATCTGACTGCACTGTTTCGACTGGTTTATTCGGCACACTGCAACAACAACAACCAACAGCACGGGGGTGCCCTCTAGTGGCCCTCAGGTATTGTAACAACTCAAATACATTACATCTCTCCCTCCTTATTTCAGTCTACCCCGTTTTTCTTTTTAAAGTAAGAACCTCTATTTCTTAGGAAATAACAGTTAGGACCCAACAATTAGTAGCCCACCCTCAAGCAATATTATTTGCAATGTTCACTTCGCTACTTACTCAAAGGTATGTAACACTTTTAACATATACAACTGTGTATAGAACATTTACACATTTTACAGATCAAGTCTGTTAGGTGGTTTACGGGTTCTAACGGGAAATCTTCTCACATTCGGGGAAGAAACAGTAACTGGCTCAACAAGCTTGGTTACATGTTGATCTGGAACATTTGGTTCAGTATCATTAGCTGTTAAAGACAATTCTTGCCCCTTAACATCCAGTGTTGTTGATGTACTATTTTCAGCTGACAATTGTTCTGTGCTCTTTGTAATTTCTGGATGACAGTCTAACATTTGATCTGCATGTCTTTTCCAGCTTTGTGAACTGTCCACCTGAACGGTGTACGACACTGGTCCTGACTGAGAAGAAACCGTACCGGTTTTCCACTTCTCCTCTCCCCGTCGATAATCTCTGACCAGCACTGAGTCACCCACATTGTAGAAACTTGGGGACCATATACAGGCTAGGGGAACTCATATTAATGTTAAAAAACCTCAGAAAGTGGAAATTTCATGTCATGGGACCTTTAATCAAAATCAGTTGAGAATTGACACGATGGTAAAAGATCGGAAGACCGAAGTTTCACGTGGATCACTCGGATATTTTTTTCCCGAATTACCGCTGGGTGTGAATTGTGCTAAAAAAACAACAACAACGTTTTTACGTTGCCGTATCTTCTCTGAAAAGCGTTCCGCCCATTAAGCTGACATAAAAAACACTTTCAGTAAACAAAACAAAACCTATCCAATGATGAAATGTTTTCTGTGTTTACAAATTGTGCGATGTCCTAACTGCCGGGATAATCACACAACGCGTACAAGTCTGCTAATGATACATCCGATTCGCGACTAATTACTCCTTTGAGCCGATTCACTTTAATGAATGGTTAAAACAACTGATCTGTCCGACACTGAATCGGTGTATAACAAATCGGTAACACTTTACAATAAGGTTCCATTTATTAAACTCTAGTTAACTAGATCAGTTAACATTAACTATTAATAAACTGCACTTCTACAGCATTTATTAATCTTTATTCATGTTAATTTCACCATTTACTAGTAGCCTACATTATTTCAATCAAAAGTTGTGTTTGTTAACATTACTACGCCTAATGCACTGTGTGAAGTAACATAATAAAAATACAGCTGTTCATTGTTTGTTCAACTTAGATTAACAAAGATTAATAAATACAGTAACAAATGTATTGCTCATGGTTCATGTTAGTTAGCCTAATATATTAACTAATGTAAACAAATCAAACCACATTTTGCACCTCTTAAAATGAGAATGTAAGTGTGCTTACCCCATTTATTTTTTTATTTTTTTGTAAGAGTGGTTAGCAAGATTTAACCTTAATAAACTACTGTATTTTCAGGTTATTTATGACAGTGTATAGAACAATTACCAAACCAATCTTTTAGTTTAGACTGGAGTGAGGTGAAAACAGAAAAAAAAAGCAAGTTGTTGTTAGCTAGCTGCTAATTGTTTTCAATTGTATATGGTAAAAAATACCATAAATACCCCATATTTTTTCTCTGCATTCTCCTTTTGATTCTAAACTGAACTCAAATGGAACTGATTGATATCCGGTGTTTTATGAAGAGTATTGTGATGGTGTTTGAGAGGTATTGACTCATGACGGTCAAGGGAACAGATTACTGGTGTGGTACGGATTATCAAGAGAACACTGTGGTGACTAGTAGTGTTGCACGATATACCGGTACTAGAAAGGTATCGCGATACCCTGCTATTAAAAACGATACGATATTAACTGCGGACGGATCAGCGATACTAATCCTATCCGGCAAGTGTGTTCGAAGAACCGAGTTAGCCAGATCATGATTAGCACGATGATATCATCTTGGATGTGTCATTTGATCTCGGATGTAATAAGCAACGTACGAAGAACGAGCCCCAGGTCTTCCTATGCTAATTCAGTTTATAAGTCCATTCTTTCTGGTGGACGGGAAATCCTACCCGACCTTGTCACTGTACCATTGACAACTTGCTGAGCTGGTTCTGGAATAACTGTAAGATGAGCTATATTCCTTCTCAGTGTTCCAATCTCAGTTTCTACCTGATACGATCTGGGCGTTGATGCTTCTTCCCGGACCGTTCCAGTGGTCTTCGATGTCCTGATCCACACTTTCTGTCCAGGAATGATGACTGGTAGATTTTTCGCCCTGTGTCTAGATCTGAATGTTTCTTGTTGTTTCTCTTTTTACAAGCTATCTTTCCTTCTGAACACTTTCAGGTCAGGCCATCTTGGTGTGAGAGATTTAGGTGGTACTGGGACTGTTGACCTTATTCTCCTCCCCATCAGGAGTTCTGCAGGTGAGATCCCATGAGCTAATGGAGTCGATCTGTAAGCCAAAAGAGCTCTCTGAGGGTCTTGGTTCTTTCTCAGCATTTGTTTTACTGTACGGACCGCTCGCTCTGCCTCTCCATTGCTCTGTGGGTATCGTGGACTGCTTGTGACATGTTCAAAGTCATAGTCTTGAGAAAACTCTGCAAACTCAAAAGATGCAAACTGTGGACTGTTATCGGTCACCAGTGTTTCAGGGATTCCAAACCTGGCAAAGATGACCTTCAGCCTCTCCACTGTTGTTGCTGTTATGAGTTTTGGCAAGTTTGCAACCTCAATGTATCTCGAGAAATAGTCAACCACCACCAGATAATGGCCTCCCTCCCATTGAAAGATATCAGATGCGACTCGTTGCCAGGGTCTCGCTGGTAGAGGTGTTGGCATCAATTGCTCTGTTTTCTGCTGTGAATGCTGACAGCAGATGTCGCATCTCGCCACTAACTCTCTTATGTCTCTTATAACACCTGGCCGCAATGCACTTCGTCATTCCGATGACCATGATGAAGTCTTTCGAGCATCTCTCTCTGCATGGGTTTTGGAATCAGAATCCGTTCTCCTTTCAGTAGAATACCATTCGCTACATGGATATCTGTTCTATGAGACCAGTATGGCATGAGATGTTCCGACACCGTTTTCTGATGTTCTGGCCAGCCTTTTTGCGTATACCGTTTTATTTGTTGACAGGTTAGATCCTCATTCTGCAGTTCCTGAATCTGTTTCAGTTTTGTTTTTGTTGCAGGGATTTGTTGAACTATGAGATCCACAAATACTCTGCACTCATCCTCCAATGTTTCGTTTTCTGTTGATTTATCAGGTCCTGATGGCGCTCGTGACAACGCATCTGCAGTGACCAGTTGTTTTCCTGGGACATACGTGATGTTGTACTTATATCTGAGCAGCCTCAGTCTGAACCGAAGAATTCTTGGAGGTAAATCATCAATTGGTCTGTTGCCCAACAGTGATATTAGGGGTTTGTGGTCGGTATGCACCGTAAATTCCAATCCAAGCAAATATGCACTGAGTCGCTCACATGCCCATGTTGTCGCAAGAGCTTCTTTTTCGATTTGTGCATATCGTGTCTCTGTGGGTGTTAGACTTCTTGAGATATATATACAACAGGCCTCCACTCACCGTTTTTTTGTTTCTGCATGAGCACACCGCCAAGACCATAGGATGAAGCATCGGCTGAAACTACAGTCTCGTTGTTCGGACTATACTGTGCCAGTATAGCTGGTGAGCTGAGTTCTGTCTTTACTTTTGCAAATGCTTCTTTCTGCTGTGCATACCATGTCCAGGTGCTGTCATTCCTTAACAGGTCTCTCAGTGGCTTTGTGAGCCAATTTTCTCTATTTTTCCAAGTCTATTTTCTCAAATTTTCCGAGTCCCGAGAAAACTTTGGGGAACATTGCCTTGTACTGCTCTCCAGATTCATGTAAGTTGGCTACCTGTTGCAGTAACTGTAAGCTTTGGATTGCAGGCAGTCCCAGCAGCGGCATTACTAAATCCGTTACAATATATATCTTGCCGGATTCTCTTTTTGTCCTTCTGCAGGCATGCGCTGAACGTACCCATCACTTTCAAAGGAGTACTGTTAGGTCCCAAGATCATATTTTTGGAATCTTTGAGTTTCCCTTGCTTTTCAGCTGAATACATGGATGCTGGAATCGCTGAGACTACTGCAGCAGTATCTATTTTAAAGGTGATTGGTTCTTTATTCACCCGGATTTTCTGTTGCCACATATTCTCTTGTTTTTGGGTCTGGATTGTCCCAAGAAAGCAGACTCATATGAACTGTCAACTATCGCTTCAAGTCTTTGAACTGACCGGCATACTGCAGCAAAATGTCCTTTCTTTCTACCTTTTCTGCATTCCGATTCTCTGGCTGGACAGGCTTTCCACGGGTGCTGTGGACTTTTCCCACATCTCTTGCAGGAATCCATCTGTTTTATTTTATGAGCTGCATTATAAAAACTTTGCGTTCTCTGAGCGGTCCCCTCTGCTTTCTGCGATGTCATTCTTGCTTTAGATGTTCTCTTTGTCACGACTGCATCAACGTTCACTTCTTTCACTTCAGACTTTTCTTGTCTTATTATTGGCTGCTGACGTTTTATTTCCTCATTTTGTCTGACCTGAGTTATCGTTTTATCCAATGTCAAATTTGGATCTAGTTGCAGTCTTTCTGAAAGCTTTGCATCTCTTATGCCCACTACAATACGGTCTCTGAACATTTCCTCATGGAGGTCACCATATCTGCAGTGTTCCGCAAGCTTATACACGTCCGTGATAAAACTCTCTGCTGATTCACCAGGCTGTTGAAATCTGCTGTTGAATTTCGCTCTCTCATAAATAACATTATGTCTGCCAATAAAGTGCTCACTTAAAGCCTTCTTGACTTCTTCATAACTCTTTTTCTCTTCCTCGCTTAGGGGTAACATATTTAATATATCGTCACTTTTCTCCCCCATAATGTAAAGAAGAGAGTTTACCTGGTAGGCGGAGGGTTTTTCTGCAAGGCCCGATGCAACTCTGAATGCCAAAGCGGCGCATCCACTGTGGCCATGAACTGGGCTCGTCGAAATTGAAACTTCCCGGAGGTGTCAGCGAAAATATCTGATCCATATTTTGACTGTGTTCACTCTCTCTCGGGCGTGCTGCTCCACTGTTCCTTTTCTTTTCACAGGCCAGTTCTCAATTACACTTGTGCACTGTTTAAATTTTCTTTGTTTCTAGCAGTCTGTGTGCAACATCGCATTCTTTTCTCGCTCAATTCCTTGTTTCATTCTTTTCAGGTTGTGGAAACCACTTCTGACACCATGTAACAGATGGTTATATCTTAAACTCTGAGGTGAAACATCAGGACACGCAAACAGCTCAGTTACTGAACATCCATTTATTTGTATTCTTCCCTATACAACACTCTATAACCTTCACTGCACTGGAGTGCCCTCTAGTGTCCCACAGTCTTCATCTGCTATTTAGTGATTAAGATGATCGTGTTTGTGTGTTATATATTTGATATTTATCACTAATGTCTGACTGACGCGATGCTAGAGTTATGGTACTAATCACCTCGTTTATTGTCATTACTCTCCATGTATATTTACATGTTATGCATCCAGTGCTGATATTATTTATCTATATTGTGGATTCTATCGTTTGATACTTTGAATCCCTTAAGTACTTATATTCAATATAATCTGTTACATGTGTATTATTGCCACTCACGTTTCACGTGACACCACCCCGCCTTGGCCGTACAGCATACATGTGTATTATTGCCACTCACGTTTCACGTGACACCACCTAACGGCAGTTCGTATATCTCTGACCGTTAATAGTTATTGCATCGGTTACTGTTTAGTATTGGAATGTATGTATATGTTTTTTTGTTTTTTTTATTCATAATGCTGTTATTCTTATTTGTTTTCATTTAGAACCACTGTACATCTGAAATATACATATTGGAAGACTGTAGGCCCATGCCTACTGCAACAGTTTATTAAACACCATCCAATCAGTTATTGAACTGGTTCATGTGTTCTGACCGACACACCGAAGTGATTACCACACAAAAGTAGTTCCAGCAATAGAAATAGAATACAGTCCTTTTAAATCTCCCCAACATGAAGAGTTCAGATGCAAAATCCTCTAAGTGCCATCTTACATTTTATTCTAAAATGAGCATTTTGTCAAGCTTGCATTTTATCAAGCTTGTATGTTTATGTTCAGTTATTTCACTTTCATAGGTAATTTTCATTGCCATTAAAGTGAAATTACTGAACATAAACATACAAGCTTGATAAAAATGATCATTTTAGAAGAAAATTTCAGATTGCACTTACAGGCTTTTGCATCTGAAGTCTTCATATATATACACACTCACCTAAAGGATTATTAGGAACACCTGTTCAATTTCTCATTAATGCAATTATCTAATCAACCAATCACATGGCTGTTGCTTCAATGCATTTAGGGGTGTGGTCCTGGTCAAGACAATCTCCTGAACTAAAAAGTGAATGTCAGAATGGGAAAGAAAGGTGATTTAAGCAATTTTGAGCGTGGCATGGTTGTTCGTGCCAGACGGGCCGGTCTGAGTATTTCACAATCTGCTCAGTTACTGGAATTTTCACGAACAACCATTTCTAGGGTTTACAAAGAATGGTATGAAAAGGGAAAAACATCCAGTATGCGGCAGCCCTGTGGGCGAAAATGCCTTGTTGATGCTAGAGGTCAGAGAAGAATGGGCCGACTGATTCAAGCTGATAGAAGAGCAACTTTGACTGAAATAACCACTCGTTAAAACCGAGATATGCAGCAAAGCATTTGTGAAGCCACAACACGCACAACCTTGAGGCGGACGGGCTACAACAGCAGAAGACCCCACCCTTGAGCATCAAATCATCATATTAGAATGATTTCTGAAGGATCATGTGACACTGAAGACTGGAGTAATGATGTTGAAAATTCAGGTTTACCAACACAGAAATAAATTGCATTTTAAAATATATTCAAATAGAAAACAGTTATTTTAAATTGTAAAAATATTTCACAATATTTGACATTGACCTAATAGAGAGACTTGCCTTAAAGGATTAATTTAGTTCACTTCAGAATTAAAATTCCCTGATAATTTACTCACCCCGACACCCCCATGTCATCCAAGATGTTTATGTCTTTCTTTCTTCATTCAAAAAGAAATTACGTTTTTTGAGGAAAACATTCCAGGATTTTTCTCCATATAGTGGACTTCAATGGCAGTCAATGGGGTGAAGGTCCAAATTGCAGTTCCAATGCAGCTTCAAAGGTCTCTACGCGATCCCAGCCAAAGAATAAGGGTCTTATCAAGCGAAACGAACGGTAATTTTCAACAAAAAAAAATAATGTATAAATTTTAACCACAAATGCTTGTCTTGCAGAACTCTGCGATGCCCCACGCATTACGTAATCACGTTGGAAAGGTCAATCGCAACGTAGACGAAAGTACCATCCAATATTTACAAAGCGAACGTGCAAAGACTAAGTCAAATGCCCTTTACAAAAAAAACATGTCGGGCGATTTTGAAGTTGGAGGAGAAAATTCCATGGGAGTTTTTTACAGCTTGCTAACCACAGAACACCTGAAATGAAAACGCAAGTGTGCTTACCCAAATTACAAAAGCCCCTTTCACACAGCGCTCTGAACCCGGGAAATTGCCGGCAAATTGCCAGAGCGCCTTCTGTGTGAACGCAAACTCGACCCGGGATTTATGCCGGGATCGATGCCGTGTTGGGGATCTAGTAACATTGCCGTGTTCAGTCCCGGAACGCGCGCAGTGTGAACAAAAGCCGTAATAATGCCGTGTCGTAGTGATGACGCTGAAGCCGGGATCGTTCGCCAGCTGTGAAACGGTACGTAAAGCGCAATTTTATGACCGAATCAGAGAAAAAATGCACAAGCGTGGTTTCTCGAGAGAGAGATCCCAGCTCATAAGCAAACTTAAGACGCTGCTGAGATTACAAGTCACATCGATGTCACGTGTCTTTACGGCATTTTTACGGGTTGTGTGTGAACGCACTCACTGGCTGTTTCTCAATTCCAAGAACGCAGAGAACGGACTTGTGTTCTCGTGGAGACCGGTCTTGCCAAGCTTCCTTGGAAGAACGAACTCGGAACCGGCCGCAATGACTTCTGGGACACCAGGCGAGTACTAGCTCAAGGGAACCGGCCGCAATGACTTCTGGGACACCAGGCGAGTACTAGCTCAAGTCTGCATTCGATGCATCCTCGGTATCAAGAACACATCCGGGTTCTTTCATGCGTCCTCTGTACTTGCGTTCTTGAGAATTGGGTCTGAACTTCTACGGTTAATGATGACGTAAAACGAGAACACAAGGACGCAAGATCGCTGAAGAACGCATATTGAGAAACCCCTATATTCCGGAAAATCCGTGTGTGAATGAACCGAAATCAAACGAACCCGGGTCAAATCCCGGGTCACTTTATCCGTGTATTTTCCGGAATCTCTGTGTGAAAGGGGCTCAAGAGTGGTTAGCAAGATTTAGCCTTAATAAACTACAGTATTTTCAGGTTATTTGTATGACAATATGAAGAAAAATTACTTTAAAAATGATTTAGTTTACACTGGAGTGAGGTTAAACCAGAAAAAAAGCACATATCAAGTTGTTAGCTAGCTGCTAATTTTATTCAAATGTATATGGTAGAAAACTAGACTATTAGTTAAAATAAACTTTTTAATGCTACCTTTTAATTCTACTTTTAAATATTGATATGATTATATACCAAAATAATTATCAGGTTTAGCAAAGAAGGGTTTTATCTTACAAAGCTATGAAATCCAGTGGAAAAATCACAGCTTTTTTTTTTAAAAAGAGCGCAAGAAAGGATGACAGTGTCGGTCGGCCACCACCGAAGACCATTTTGACCCAGGAAAATCCCTGGCAAGATGAGCATTTGTGGTAAAAAGTATAGAAAATGTTATATTTTTTTGAAAATGGCCAGTTGTTTCTTTAGATAAGACCCTTATATATGCTATATGGAGAAATATTTAATGTTTTCCTCAAAAACCTTCATTTCTTTTCGACTGAAGAAAGAAAGACATAAACATCTTGGATGACATGGGCAAATTGGGCAAATTGTCTGGACTGTACAGCTTTAGTAATGTGGCAGGAAGGAGAAGTTTTGGCAAACTGACAAGTTTCATTATAATTATCTATACTGATGATCCCATCTCCCCCATACACAAGGTCAAATTATTAAAGGGGTGGTTTACTGCTTTTTTTCTTTGCATGATTGTGTTTATGGGGTGCAATATAACATGTCTTCGTGTTTCTTTTTGTTGTTTTTTTTGTCTTATTTTTCATAAATTTCACCTTTATTGTAAGCTGCTTTCTCCTCTGTCATTTGAACGACCGGTTGACTTCCTGATTCTTGAAACCCTCCCTCAGAAACAGGCAATGGGCTCAGATTGGTTAGTTGGGCCGG
>FLSR01004887.1:318945-345987 GCA_900092035.1 Leuciscus waleckii
TTAAAGGGATACTCCACTTTTTTTGGAAATAGGCTCATTTTACAGCTCCCCCAGAGTTAAACAGTTGAGTTTTACCGTTTTCGAATCCATTCAGCCGATCTCCGGGTCTGGCGGTACCACTTTTAGCATAGCTTAGCATAGATCATTGAATCGGACAGGACCATTATCATCTCTCTCAAAAAAATGACCAAAGAGTTTGGATATTTTTCCAATTTAATACTTGACTCTTCTGTAGTTACATCGTGTACTAAGACCGACGGAAAATGTAAAGTTGCGTTTTTCTAGGCTGATATGGCTAGGAACTATACTCTCATTCCTGCGTAATAATCAAGAAACTTTGCTGCCGTACCATGAGTCCAGCAGGCGTAATGATATGACGCAGCGCCTGAAAATAGGTGTAATAGGTTAGACAAACTTAGTCCCGGTTACGTTGGAAGTTGCCGAGCTGGGGACTATTTTCAGAAACTCTTTGGTCATTTTTTTGAGAGAGATGCTAATGGTCCTGTCCGATTCAATGATCTATGCTAAGCTATGCTAAAAGTGGTACCGCCAGACCCGGAGATCGGCTGAATGGATTTAAAAACGGTAAAACTCAACTGTTTAACTCTGGGGGAGTTGTAAAATGAGCCTATTTCCAAAAAAAGTGGAGTATCATTTAGGAGATGTAAGCATTCAAAACTTACAGTCTGTCACTTCCGCTAAAATGGATCACGCTAAAATGGACATCACCGCGGACTTGAGCTTCTCATCACATCTTCTGTCCAATCAAATGCTCTCTAGAATCTAAAGCGCCCCACCCCCTATGCTATAAATACCACCTGGCCAAAGCGACCCTTGAGACATCACGGAGCAATGTGGGTTGGAGATGTGTTTTCGGTTGCTCAAACGCTCTAGTTTTATTCCATTATCCAACTGTACGTTGGTTAAGAATGAAATGGCTAGAATTTATTCACCCCTCTCTATTGAATCCAACTTATCATCAGCGCTCGATTCGCTTCCATGCATGGTGCTGTCAAGTACGAATTGCAGTCTGACTGTGAGGTAAACGCTATTGGCTATTTGAAAAGGGGGAGGAGCCATTCAATATGTCCCGTCTTAGCTTCCCGTTTCAGTGGAAATTACTTCAACGCATCATACATGTGTTCCAAGGCACTTCAGTGGGGCTTTAAGTTCAAATAGGCCTACACTGAAAGAATGGTTTTTAATTAAAATTTAAATTATGCTAACTTGACATTTAAGTTCAGTCAAGATATTTACTGAAGTAATTTAATAAATAAATAAAAAATATAGCCTCTATATATATATATATATATATATATATATATATGGGTGGACCTATTGGAAAAATAATAGGTTGTCAATGAATTTTTATCCTGCAAGGCCTGAACAAGCATATATTATGAAGTTATGGTACAAAGGTGGCATTCATTTGTTTATATTTAAATATCATAAATGGCTCTGTTCCAAAATCTATAGCTACCTAAATAGGCATAACTTCTAAGGTGAAATTGGCCATTTGTAATTTTATTAAATATTTTCCCATTCGTTTTTGCTATTGAAGTTTGGCCAATGGTTTTCAACTGGTTCTTTCAACCTGCCCAGCTGACAAGTGCCCAAAACTGCTCTAAAACCAGCAAACCAGACTAGCAGAACTTAGAATCCTCTTCTGAGTCGCTCATCTGAGAATCTTTCCAACATTAAATGCTGAGCTCAGCAATCAATCCTGGAAAAAGAGCTTGTCGCTGGGTTATAAACAATCAACATTTAGAGGCTGATGTCTATTTGTTTTTCTCTCTCTATAATCACATGGGGGGAAAATGATTTTATTATCTTTGTACATAGCTCCTGATGCGTGAATGTATTATGAAGGTAAATCATCAGTTTATCAAAGGCTCTTTGGTGCAGCGATGACAATAAATCATATACACCGTAGATGTGGGGAGAAGTATCAATGAATAAGCTCACAAACTGTCAGCCAGAGGATGATGATGATCAGGAATAAAGTTCAATGCAGCGTTTTGATAACAATCCAACAGGTTATACATACGCTAACACAAACGAGACCAGACCACCTCTGAGTGAAGGTGAGGAGTTGAAATTCACATGGTGATAACCTAAATGACGAAGAGCTGTGATGATGATTAGTGTAAGTGGGAACTGATGAGTGACTCAAACAAAGGAACACATGTGACTAATGAAAACAAACTAAAAGTCCATGAAAACTAAACTAAGAACAACACACACCTGAATAAGTGTTACACAAAGGCATTTCAATTCAGTTAAAATTAAAACGTAAAGGAATATAGACACTTAAAAAGATGTAGGCCTACATGTTGCATTTTACGTAAAATGAGCAAGCTTGAGTTGGCGCAGCTTGTTTCCGCCACTGAATAAAAAAGAAAAAAAGGAAGGCGAGTTTATATCTGGCAATTCTTAAAAAAATTAACAATTTTGAGATATAAACTCAAGTTTTTTCTTGCAATTGCGACTTTATATCACACAATTCTGACTTATAACTCACAATTGTGAGTTTATTTAATCACAATTCTAACATAACTCACAATTGTGAATTTACATAATCGCAATTCTGAGAAAAAAAGTCAGAGTTGTGAGATAAAAGGTCAAAATTACTGTTTGCATTTTTAATTAGCGTGGCAGAAACGAGCTTCCATAGCCTAGATAGTTTATCATTTGAGATATTTAAAGTCAACATGAACATGACTGGTTTACAAAAGTCTAACTGATGTAATCTGATATTTTTCTAAGTGAAACACAGGATATTCAAAGAAAATTAGGATGGGACTTGATTAGGACCTGATCCTCCATTAGAAATTGATTGGATCAGAGAATAATGGGTTTTATAGGGGAAGACGCAAAGTGGAATCGTTGATGTGGAATGGGTGAAAAGTATTAATTCTAATATGACATAAAATGATAACATGCATAGCTTGCACATGTATTAAGTAACATGAAATAAGTAGCCTAAGTAAATAGAGTCATTTCATGTTGACATTCTCAATGTTGATAAATGTCAAACATGTAAAAGGTACCTTAGAAATGGAAGAAAGAAAAGCATGTGGATTTGAAAAAATTTGCATTTGAATTGCCAGATCTTCATTTTATAAAAAATATGTGTGGGTAGCAAACAGAACAGACATCTATGGCGGAATGAAAAAGAACTCAGTGATGCAAACACACTTCTAAAAAAAGGTGGGAAGGATAATAAACAACAGAGATGAATGAAACTCTCTGGTGCCCAGACAGGTGGAAATAACAGAGAATTTAGCTGAACGAGAATAAAGAAAATCATCTGTCTTAAAGTATCAAGGCCATTTGCCACAGACTCGGACTGCGTTGCTTTAAAAATCATGAGATGCAGAGCAGTTTGTTTGATTTCCTCAAGGTATACGAGTTAATGGGATTTGACGGGATATAATATAACAAACAAAAGACATAATCAGATGCTGCTCATTAATAGTTAACAAGCAGGTTTGCATTATGACGTCACTGTTTACCTGCAAAAACCCAGAACTTTATTTAGGACAGTATTCAAAATCCTGCCTTTCTGGATGTGCCTTTACAAGCTTTAAAAGAATCCAGGGATGATCGAACTGGCTGTTCCAGTGGATGTGTCATTATTATGCAAAGCGCTCCTCACTATTGACTTAAAAGAGCATAACAAAACACAAACAAGTCTTAATTATAATATTTTATTCTAAGAAGATGAAACTGAAGCCAAATGGTATCTTAGAGATGTGGGGTATTTAGTGACCCAGATTGAGCATGAAATATATGCAGACGGCAGGAGAATTTCAGAGTCCACCAAATAGCTTTTATTATCATAATTATATGCCATTTGGCTTATGATTTTCATACATTAGAAGCTCTTCACGAGTCGCTCTGTCGACAGAAGGAGCGTGGCGTGGCGACGTGGAAATAACATAAGACAAAAGACAATTTACCTCATTTCTCAACAGTGCCGTCCCTCTGACTCGGCTCACGTGTGAGTAACAGTGACATGCATATGGAGAAGATGGAGGAGGTGACAGCTGAAGATACTTACAGACAATCGTAGACAGCAGGAAGAGTCACATATTGTTGCATAAACATAGCCATTATGTTAAGACAGTGTTAAATACTAATACAACCCACTAGCAGTTAGTCAAGGGGCAATCAGACATACTTTTTGGTATCAAATTAGACCAATCTACGTTTTTATGTAACTGACTTGTAAACATTATAAGCAGTCTTGGCAGTTTATGCAACCAGCAATAGAATATTCCATAAAAAATCTGTGCATGCATAACTTCAAAAGCGCTGCAGATTTCCACAGAGCTGTTTGTTGTCCTAAAACCTGCAAGAGAATTCGCATATTCAAGCCACGGATTGCCTTGGGGAATCATTGTGGTTATGAATTTCTGAGTAAATTAAGTGGGTAATATTACTTGTAGAACAAAAGGTGAAAGAAAACACTAAGAAACATTATTATTATCAATGTTGAAATATCAATGTTGTGCTGCTTAATATTTTTGTGGATCCCGTATAAATGTCTTCACTTTTGATCAATTTAATGTGTCCTTGCTGGAAAAAAAGTATTAATAAAATAAATAAATGACTGACTCCATACTTTTGTACAGTAGTGTTTATGATTTGAACAACAGATTTAGTCCTTATGCAGCAAAAATGTGACGTATACAGCTAATTATCAAATGAATAAATAAATAGGCATGAAATATAGATGTTTCATTATTCTGTATTATACACATTTTAAATATAGTTTTGAAATGATTTAATTTAACAAGAGTGAGACAGATATATAAGCCCATTTATGCCTCAAAATAACATTTAAAATAAGAAATAAACGTATATTGTGAAATAGTCACAAACGATAAAATAGTTTAAGTTATGATCAATAAATTCAAAATTTTTACACTGAAAGATATTAAAACCACAGTTATGAGAAATGAAGTCACTATATTGAGATTTAAAGTCACATTGGGTAAAATATAGTCAGAATTACAAGAAAAGTCACACTGGAGATAAGATCATATTAAGTGAGATTTATAGAAACAAGTTGCAATTGTGAGATATAGCTGGAAAGTGCCTGTGATATGAAAATAAATAAACTGGCACAGCTATGTGTAAAATTACAGCCAATTGCATACTTTAGTGTGCATATAATTATACAAAAATGTTCGTACAAAAATTGACCAATGAGGAGTGTTGCCAAATCTGTAGTTTTCCAGCAGAATTGAGCTGCTTTTAAGTTGTAAATGTCCAAGCTTAGTCTTTTAAATGAGAAGCTATTTCATATCCTGTTTTTGACCCTCTCTTTCGAACACCGTTTTGATTCAAGGCTTGGAATTCACTGCATTCAAGGCTTTGAAGTAAACGCCCACTGCTATGATTGGGTAACAGTTTTGCATATTAAAATAATTTTCAACGTCTCCGCCATTACACGTGTGTCATTGTTTTGAAAACTTAAAACGTTGAAAAATATCTCGTTACATACTGAAAGGGTTAGTTCACCCAAAAATGAAAATTCTGTCAGTAATTACTCACCCTCATGTTGTTCCAACCCCGTAAGACCTTCGTTCATCTTCGGAACACAAATTAAGATATTTTTGATTAAATCTGAGAGCTGGATCACTCCTCCATAGTCTTCTATAGACGTTATAACTTGCTGACCCAGAAAATGTATTAAAGACATCGTTAATATAGTCCAAGTGACTACAGTGGCTCAATCTTAAGTTTATCAAACGACGAAAATACTTTTTGTGCGCAAAAAAACAAAACAAAAAAACGACTTTATTCCACTATTCATTTCCGTCTCTCTATGCGTTAGTAGCGCTTCTCTGTTATATGTCACACGTCGGCTTACTATTGGCCGACCTTAGAAGCCTATGGAGTAGTGATCCAGCTCTCAGATTTAATCAAAATTATCTTAATTTGTGTTCCGAAGATGAACGAAGGTCTTACGGGGTTGGAACAACATGAGGGTGAGTAATTACTGACAGAATTTTCATTTTTGGGTGAACTAACCCTTTAACCCATGTAGTTACCTAGTACACATACTGTAAAATAAAGTGCAACCGAATAATTAATCAGATTTTGAAACATGGTGGTGTTTAGCCACACAAAACTCACCGCCAGGTTGTTGCTAAGCAGTTTCTAAAGGTTACTGGGGTTTTTTTCGGCACGTTGCTAGTATGTGGTTATGGAATTCTATTGAATTCTGGTATTCAAGCATATGGCTTGAGTTCAACAATGTAAATCTATGGGATTTTTGTATTATTGTAAATCTGATCGAAAGTAAAAGCACACCTTACTTCAAAAGTATTGACACTCAAAATTGTGTCAGAGTGAGCCAGACAGGACAGGATATCACTTAAAATATGCAAATTACAATACCAACGAGGAACAATACATTTCAAGGTTGCTGGCTGGCACAGTGTTTGATAGTGTGTCTTCTGTCAAATAACTTTCCAACTGAGCTGTCAACAAACCCAGAGGTGGAAACAACAGAAGCATGTCATATTGTGAACAATAACATTTTAAAGTGAAATTACCATTTGTCAGATAAGGGTTTCAGGGGGTGGGCTTGTGTAATTTGCACATTAAATATTCAATTTTGCCTCTGTGTTTTATTAATGTAAACTCCTGTTAAGCTGCAGGCTTCTTCGCTTTAAACTGTTCTGGCACCGTTCACTGTCTGCTCATTAATGGATAGAAGTTATTCAACAGTTTAACCACATTACACGCAACAAACCAAACACATCTCCTTTATTTATCATAATCAAGATAATAGCATAAAATACATGATCATTTATTGAGCGGTTGTCATAATAAATTAGAGGTTTTTCATGGAATTATTATTGTTACATTCTGCACAATTCATTGACATACTTTTTAGTCACAAAGCGTGACTTTGACAAACAGAAGATCTGGGTGAGATACTAGTAGCAATTGACAATTTCTCAGCCCAAGATGTCAAAAACTGAAGAAACTGAATGATGAAAAGATATTATATACCTCACCCAAGTTTAATTTTCACCACAGATTAACATCATGGAACAATCATTTTACTGATATTGCTGATAAAGTAAATTATTTTAATGGCTCATTCCCTGCATTTAAAATTTTTTTTTTTTTTTTTTATATCTTAAATTGCATGAGAATAGAGGTTTATTCTTCCCAAGCCAGCTGCTTTTTTCTTGTTTTAAAGGGGGGTCCTATTATGCTTTTTCACTTTTTCAGCTTCGGTTTGTTTAATGTTGCTGTTTGAGCATAAAAAAATCTGCAAGGTTACAAAGCTCAAAGGGAGATATTTTATTTAACAGAATTCACTCTCTAAGAACTAAAACGAACAGCTCGCTTGGACTGGTTCACAGCTTTTTTTGGGGGGGCTTTGTGAAGTCATAATGTTACTCATTTAAATAATCCGCACCCACGCAGATAAGGAGACGAGCCCTGACTGAGCCGCGCTAGAGAAGAGTGTTGACGCTATGTCAAAGAGAGACTTGTTTTTTCCACCCCGTTCCCAAAACTCATTGGTTTGACCTTCCTAAGGCTGACGAACTTAGTTCAAATTTATTTTAAAAACTGTTCCTGAACATTAGAACTCCAACGTTATCAGTGTGCTGCACATTATACGGAGAACAGCTTCCAGGACCTAAGAGAAAACAATGCACAAAAGCTTCTCCTGAAATGGAGCAGTTCCCACTTTGTCGGGCAATCTGTTGTTTGTGGATCACACTTGTAAGTATGTCTTATTATTTGTAGTTGCGTTTTCTCTTAACAGTTCCAATTATAAGTGTTATGTTGTTGCTACGATGTAAACAAAGGGCAAAGCTGTTTGGCTCCACTTGCCCGCTAGCCAACATTAGTGTTGATAATGTTTTAGCTTTTGTAAGCTCTTGCTTTTGTAAGGCTGTTCACCGCCCCTTAGGAAAATGAACCATGGTTTTGTGATCAGTTACTGTGTGTATTGCCATAGTTTTACGACAAATATCACGATTAAATGGCGTATAACATTGTATCTTAAATGTATAAGAAAATCTCTCCCAAAAAAACATACCACTCTAAAACATCCTGTGAAATCCATGCTTACAAAGCCTTAACATTCTTAAGTCTGATTCAGGCCTGAATTGGTTTGAAATTGATGGCATCCTTCATTGATCAGATGAAACTCATGGATATGGTAAGGGGAGGGGCATTTCCTAAACACACGGTGCCAATCACAACACACTGGGCCAGCTAACCAATCACAGCACATTTCATATTTCGGAAGGAGGGGCTTCATTGAAACAAAAACTGTTTTCAGAGGAAATATCTTGAGTTGAGTATTCATCAATGTATCTCTTTTAATGACATTTAAATATTTCTATTTTACTGGAAACAAGATAAACAGAATTAATATCGAATTATATAAATAATGATTTTTGAAATATATTACATTTCCAAACATTTGGATGTAGATTTTCCATCCTGGGTTCAAGTAAAGCAAGATCCTTCCCAGGAATCACCAAAATGCCAATCAAAACATAAAATCTTCAATAGAAGCATCTCAACTCTGTCAAAATGAAGTTAGAGTAAGTCATACTTTTCCCACGAGACCCTGAGCTGCAGTCCGCCCACTAAATATAACATCATTGACAGAGACACCATCGTAGGAAGCTCCCACCAGTGTAAGGGGCAGATTGTGGTTGCTGATGTATTGCCTCATCTTTTCTGAAAATAAGAAATGGGCACAAAAACCCTCATTTACATGACTCGGGAACAGGTAGTGGAATGAGTTTGGGGGATTGATAAACTTACCAAGTCGTTTCCAGTGTCCTAAATGATACTGCGGAATGCAGTCCTGAAAAAAGAATCACATTGATAAAGTTATTTAATAACAGGAATGACAGAGCAGGAAAAAAATACACAAAAAGAAATGACATTTTCATCAAAAAGATGATTATCTTCTAGATATGAGATTCCAGATAAAGTAGCAGTCTGAATATATCTAGTCTCTGTGAGAGTGTATAAGGGTAATTAAACTGTTCAAAAGACATCGAGACAATGTAGCATGAAAAAATGTGAGAGTGGGCGCAATAAGGTGGAAATTTTCTTCTTGCTCTATGACCATATAATTAGGAATAAGTCAGTCAGAAATGAAGCAGAGGAGCTAGTTGCTCCTCTCGCCCCCCAACGACAGTCTGTCATCTCCGGCCTGAAAACCAGTGACCCTCTCGGAGCACTCCTGCCACAGCGGCGCTCGCTTCTGTTCTGCTCACTGAACTCCCTGAACCACACAGAGAGATGGAGGGCAGGAGTAATCTTTAAAGAAATGGACCATCTGCCTTGATTTATGTCAGAACTGAACCCCGACAGAGACGACTGAGGGCATCTGGTGGCTGTGAACTCCATAAAGCTATTGCTATGCATGGCTGACACAAAGGAGAGCTTGGATAGTAAAAAAATCTTTTGGCCTTTCTTCAAATGAATGTGAATCAATGGGGTCATATTCTACACTTTTGTAGCAATTAAATTTTTCTCCCAAGATGTCTTCCAAAAACTGAACTAAATTAGTTTTACATGAGCATTTTATACCCTTTCTCTGACCCAGAGAAGTGCACTAGCCATTTTTGTATTCAAGCAAGAGCAAGAAAAGTTTTGTTTTCCATGATGTGTTCCTTAAGCAAAAGTTTTTTATATAAAAATATTTAAAAACATATTGTTATTATTATTAATATTTATTGAAAATTGACTTTTTTCACGCTCTTGATTCATTTATAAATATTTACATTTATATGTATTTTTTTTTACATATTTCATATTTGCCTCTATTTTATAATAGCTATAAGCTACTCATATAGCTTTGACCAAGGCAAATGGGGCTCTATGCACTTTGCATAGAAGACTCGTTACCTGTGGTAAAAATCACTGTAATGCACAGCTTCAATGGCTTATTGCATTTCTTTCAACATCCAGTCTCACCTTGAGTAAAGCAACAAAGCTCCATACAGGTTGTGAGGTTACGCCCAGGTGAGAGGTCACGGCCTGGGTGGCTCGATCCAACAGCTTCTGCTCCGTCACTGAATCAGGACTACCAAACGTCTGCTCGAACCACGCTCCCCCCATCATCACCTTCGAGCAAACACACACAAACAGCTAGGCACTGAGCTGCAGTAATTCAACAGAAAAGAACATCATTCACACAAATGGCTTCTGTGATGATAACAGCTGGAATCGTCCACATAACATCAACTCACGGGACTGATCTCGCAGCCGGAGGGAGTTACATTATGTTATTCAGGATGCTAACATTGCTCAAAGCATATTTCAGCTCCTCTAATGGCACTCAGTTCCTGTACGTTTATGACCTCTCGACTATACAGATGTTTTCAAGCACAGGAAAAACAACATGTCCCAAGCAAAGGACATCTAACTTTTAAATGAATAATGATTTAAGTGGGGGAGAAATGAATAATGCAATAGCATTTTTTGTTGTGAGTACCACAGAGCACCGAAGGCTATTTTTATTACCGCATGTAAAATGTTCCTGATAGGGGACGGGAGAAGAATTCCTGACAGAGACTCAGGCCCTGTTTACACCTGGTATTAAGATGCGTTTTGGTCAAATCGGATCACAAATAGATGAGGGGGACACATTCCCGTTTACACCTGGAGTTTAATCAGTCTATTTTGTCCACTTTCAACCACTTCTGCCCTGATGTCTTCGAGGAGAGGGTCTTTAGGCGAATATTAATGTAAGGGCTTTTTCAGATCTTACGACGTAATGTATGCAATAAGCTCACGAAAAAGTGGTTAAATTGAACAAGATCAAAGCGTTTTAGACACCGTTTACACCTGTATTTAGTGTCGTCTGATCTACCAAAACACATCTTAATACCAGGTGTAAACAGGGCCTCACAAATCGCTGTTCGGGGTATCGGTTTATAGACGCATCTCTCCAGAGCCGATCAGACCTTCAGGCTATCATGTTCATTTCCTATACTGTTAAATATTCACCAATATGTCTTTAAAGTTTCTTTATTTAATTTTTCTTCATTTTCAAGAGTGTTATTTTCATTTTGCCAGATTTCTATTTTCTAGCCTTGTCCCCACTTAAATGTATAACTTCAATTTTATAATAAAATGTAATAAAATATTTTATTTAAAATATATATATATTTAAAAAAGTAATAATCAAAGTAAAGATAAAAAAAAATCATATTCTCAATTCATGTGATATTTATGTGTATAATGTGCAATATACACAACCATTCAAAGTTTGGGGTGGGTAAGATTTTTTTTATGTTTTTGAAAGAAGCCTTTTATGCTCACCAGGCTACATTTAATTGATCAAAAATACAAAGAAAAAATATGATTACAATCATTCTAATATGCTTCTTTCATGAACAATAAGTACCAAAGAACAGCATATACTTGAAATAGAAATCATTACATTTTGTAACAATGTAAAAGTCTTTGCTGAATAAAAAAAGGCTACTAATTTCATAAAAAAACCCTTACTGACCCCAAACCTTTGAGCGTTAATATTTATGAGTGGTCAGTCTCACCGTCAGCCTAGTGGTCGGTTTTCCGCTCTGATTGTGTTGTGGAAAGGGAACAGAGTCGTACACCACCCCTAACAGACCTGGATCTTCTGAGGAAGGCACCAAATGTCCAAAGCCCTGAAATATTCAGAGCATGTGCACATTTACATACACACTCATTATTAATAATGCCCACACATACATAAAGTGCTTTGATTTTTGTACAGTGCAGTTAGGAAAGATCTTCCAGGCAATGAGAAAATGAACGGAACAAAACAAGCAGACTTGAGCATTTAATGGTCTAGGGCAGTGGTTCCCGAACTGGGGTACACGAGGTGACAGGGTGGTAAGCGAACAAATTTGATTTGCCATTTGTTTAATTCTGCCCCACCTTAAAATAACAAAACCGAGCATGCATTTCTAACAGGCAAAATGCTACTTCTAATGTAAAAACAGGAAAATGGTAGTGCTGTAAAAGGTCAAATTCATGTGACATCCAATCAAATTACCTCATCTTTTGCGGTCAAACCTGACTGCATCCACACAAGCAGCGTGCATATGATAGGCTGCCTTTGCAAATTGCTCTACTTTACTGCCGTTCTCAACAATGTATCTCTGTAAAAGTGGGGATATAGCACTTACTAGCATAACGAACAAATAAGACCCAGACTGTGCAGGCATAGAGAGACCGATTTAAGACTCAAACTCTCTTCCATACAAAAACATCCCCTGTGTGAGTTCTTGTTTTTAAAGTTGATAATATATTATAGTAGCAAGAATCTAAAAAACATTATTCTTGGGGAAAAATGCATTCTTGCTCCTATTCATTCATTCGTACAACCTCTGCATGAATAACTGAATAGGAGCAAGAATGCAATTTTTCATATTTCTCTACATTGTAACTGAATTCATGCCACCTCTGAGCAGGAATAAACAGTGTGTTAATAGATGCAGCTTGTGCCACTGCAGGGCAATGATTGAAATTATTGATTTAGTTTAATTCAATGCCTTATTTATTATATTAATAATTAAATTAATGGAATTTTAAGAATTTGACAAAACATGACGTACATTTAATAGGGTTAGAAAAACGTTGCTTTTATAAAAGGTAAAAATGCACGTAAAAATATCAATTTAAGGGGGAAAATATTGTCCCAATATAGGAAAATAAGTGAGGGAAGAGAGGGGGTATGCAACTGAAGGGTTGGGGTCAGAATCCCTTGTCTCTTCAATATATAAATAAATATATATCCTTCTGAGTGCTTACGTTATTCCTATAAAAATTAATAATCAAGTATAAGCATTTTTACATGATCTTTTCTATAGTCAATGAGTGATTCACATATACTTTTAACCACCTGTTGCTGTGAGTGTTTAACCAGCTTCTTTCTAGGTGCATTCTGATGTCTGTGACTAATCTCTGGGTTAGGGTTAGGGTTATAAAAACAGGCTCTTTGTAGTGGAAAACAGCAACCAGAAGAGGTCGGGTCCGAAGAAGACCCTCACCATGTGTAGACTATATATCTGTTCTAGCTGACTAGTTACGGTTCCAGGGGTCAAACTCTACGTGACTTACCTGGTTTGATTTACGGAATTGTACTACATGTATTTCTTTAATGAATAAAATGAAGGGTTAGGGTTAGGGTTAGGGTAACCCTAACCCTCTCCAACCTTGAAGATACGTGATTCTCTAGTGCTTGTGTGTGTGTTGGATTTTCTTGTATAGGAGTTATGGAACACTTCAGTATGTGACCACAGACCCAGAGACACCTTTCCCTGACCTCCGAGGTCATCACTACAGGACTAAATCTTGGAATCGGATGACAACTATCTTGACAAATGGCGATATGCCCTCATAGTTATCCATATGTGTAGATTTGTTTAGACATTATGTTCTCTTAGCCAATCAGAAGTAGCAATTATGTAATGCATGCCCTTGGAAATGGTGTAATTGGTGTAAGATTTTGTGTAAGGTAGAGCTGGCTTGCGACCTCCTCGTGAGGCTCTGCCGATGAAACTGCGAACTATTCTTCAGTAAATATGTATCTATTTGATTGAACCTCACGACTCCTGGTCTTCTTTCATCATATCTGGTTCTGGGTCCTTAAGCTGTTACCCCCCCTAACACAACTATAAAAAGTTTGTGAACCACTGGCCTAGGGGTCTACACTCTAGCAACTTTTCAACCGTCGGGCCGAACAGTTCCAGTTATATTTCCACTTGAGCTTGGTTCAGCTCACAACGATTACAAACCATTGTCGGCTCGGAATTCTCAGCACGGTTGTAGAGTTTACAGCTCTGTTGTCAGTCCCGCAGAGGAAAATAAAACCATATCCGCACCAGCTGGGCTGGATTGGCACGGAAAGGAACGGTGTGGCCTGACAGTGGAAAAGCAGCTTCTGTTACTCTGTTCTCTCTTTTTGTCTCCATTTAAAATCACTGAGTGAAGACTTACAGTAACAGGAAGGATGAAGCCTTCATATTCCAAATTCACCACGGCAACAGTAACTGAAGCGATGGATCGCAGCTGTTCCGACAGGGGATGAGAAGCAGGGGGCAATACAGAAGCCAAAGCTGGTGAACATATAGACATTGCTTTAAATAAATACTTTCAATAAATTGACTAAGTAGAGCACAGTGTGTGCATCTACAGCGTCACACCGAAAATAAATCACATTGTTGTAAGATTGCAGTCTGAATTTAACGTGAGAAAATGCACAATAATGTCAACATATCTGTTCAACTTTTTAGTTTGAATCAATCTAAGGATCCGAATCATGCACTAAATAAACTGACTAAATTAGACTTAAAATGAAGAACAACTTGTTGTGTACCAGAATAGGAAACATTGGAGTTCAACATTGTAAAATGAGTGCATTTACCTGATGCAGGCAGGGCAGAAATAACATGATCAGCTTTCAAAGAAGTCCCATCATCTAGTTTAATCTAAAAAAAATGTGTATAAGTGGTAAAAACGATATAAATACTGTTCGTTTTCTCACACAAACCGCTCGTTTCGTGTCTTAGGCTATCAATGTGTACTTACGATGTGGAATTGTTTAATTTGGACTTCTCTGTGCATGCTCTTTGAGGTGGTGACCATAGACCTGCATTATATGACTGACGGACAAGAACGGTTTGACCTAAAAATATCAAAATTGAAACTACTGCGGAAACAAAGACACCTACATCTTGGATGCCCTTGAGGTAAGCTAAAACATACCAAAAATTTATTTCAAAGTGAACTATCCCTTTAAGCAGCACAACGGTTTATGCATTGCATGGTGGCATTATGAAAAGATGAAAAAAATGCATAAAGGTAAACACTAGGTTTACACCTAAAGCGCTCACCTGAACCCATCAGCATGCCGAGCACGATTGAGCCCCGAGACTGCTCTGCTTTATAAAGAGGTGGAAAACAGGACCGTACACTCAACTTTCTGCAGTCTCCAGCAAAAACTCCTCTACACAGGCTGTCTATGGCTATATCTGCCATCTGCGTAGAGAGAGAGACAATCAGGTGGGTTAAATTGGTTTCAGATTCTCTCCTGTTGCGACACCTTTGAGACTGATTTGCCGTGGCAGTGAAGCATGCTGTGCAGCACAAGGACGAGATGGATCGTTTAACAGGTCATTCTGCCTCTACGCTTGTTCTCACCTCAGAACCCAGTCGTCTGGACACAAACGCATGCACGGATTCGTCCTCCTCTTTCCCTTTAGTGATCAGTATCTCCTTCAGAACGCTCTGAATTATGGGACGAGAGAAAGGAGGGATGGTGCGGAAAACCCCACTGGAGGAAAGGAGAACAAGATGAGAAATATTTATGACTTTAAATGGGTAACTGTACGCACGGTGGACTTTTCTCTCACCCAAGTCCTGATGGCATCTTGTGCAGCTGTCCCTTCACATACAAGAAGCGGTTCTTAGACGCCACATGATCCTTCGTAATTGGCAGGATTTCAGACTCGAGACCCAACTCAGAGACCTGCACAAGAAAACATTAACTAGAACAGTGTTCATCCTCCATTAATTGAGCATTCATCCTAGCGCCCTGCAGAAAGGTATATTGTAAATACTACATTTCATTGGCTGTTACTTAGATTTAACAGCCTTTTCGGTCTCCCGGAATGCAATTTGCACACTTCCTCAAAGTACTTCAAGTAAATCAGAAAAGATGATGCATATGCAAGAAAATTCGAATAATATTAGGAATAAACGGAGATAGAATGGTCTTATAGCAAAGGTATAGCCGTATGTGACGGTAAAGACATTTATAATGTTTCAAAAGATTATTATTTCAAATAAATGCTGTTCTTTTGAACTTTCTATTCATAAAAAAATCCTGAAAAAAATGCAGCACAGTTTCCACAAAAATTTAGCAGCAAAACTGTTTACAATATTGATAATAAAAAGAAATTTCTCTTTCAGCAAATCAGCACATTAGAATTTCTGAAGGATCATGAGACAGTGAAGACTGGAGTAATGATGCTGAAAATTCATCTTTGACATCACATGAGTAAATTACACTTTATAATATATTAAATTGTAATAATATTTTACTATATTTTTTGTTTTTGCGGTACTTTTGATCAAATAAATGCAGCCTTCTTTGCATTACACATCTGCTCTAGCTAGTTTACTTCTCTTGTTTACAATTAAATCTGGGCATTATGTACTTCAAATATTGTTGGCTTTAATAACAAATTGATGTTCTTCATGTGTACAGTAATTCACTTAAGAACTGGATCATTATCGTTAACTAAAATGAAACTATTTCAAAAATTTCTGTTAATTGAAATGCAGCTGAAATAAAATAAAATATAAATATTCATAAATATAAATATTGAGTCAAAATATGAATTAAACTATAAAAAAAAAAACTAAAATAACACTGTATCTGCAATGTAAATGTATGGTGGCCCTCTTGTGGCCATGCAAAGGAACAACAATAACAAATGGCAAAGACCAACATTATATCAAAATAATAAGTAAATGACTCAATACATAATTCTGACTCAATTCTTGCATGAAGCTGATTCAAAATTAATGCACAGTTTATTTAGCAAATCATACGTTATTATTATTATTATTATAATAAATAAATGTAACTGCTGAACATTGGTCTTTTATAATATTGCTGTTGCCTCCCCATTTTAAAAGCAATAAGCCATGAGAGGTTGTGAGTAACAGTAATTTTTACGTACAACACAATAATTGGTTTTACATACCAATTATAATATCGGAGATTAAATGCATGTGATCATGTGAATTGCAATTCTTAAATACGAAATTAAATGACTATGTAAATGTGTGTCAACTTTCACATAGCCTTACATAGATTTTTCCATGTACAAAAGTTCACATATGCATACCATATTCAAAGTGTTCTGGCCGACAGCCCCTGCAGGTCGCACCCCTCGTGGTCCATGCTCGAACACCGCCCCGTCATCCCTCCGTAAGGAGCTCAACCAACCCCCACATCTCCCAGATTCCTCCAGCAGCACCATCTACAACACAGTGGTTACATGTCTGCTGAACTTCATGTTGAATGTACCAATGAAAGCAGATCTATTGAATCAAATCATCACATTAAAAGCAGCGTTAGCAGCAATGACCGTCAGTGCTTCATCAAGAATCACAAGAATTACCAGGGTTGTGGAAGTGGAAACATTTTCAAATGAAGAGCATGTTTTGCCTGTGATCTTCTACCCTACCTTTCAAATGTTTGGGGTCAGTGAGATTTCTTTTATCTTTCAAAGACATTAATATGTTTATTCAGCTAGTATGCAATGATTTAATTAAAAGTGACAGTAAAGGAATTTCTAATTTTAGAAAAGATTTCCGTTTAAAATAAATGCTGTTCTTTTGAACTTTTTATTAATCAAGGAATCTTTAAAAAAAGAATCCGTTTATACAAAGAAAGCAGCACAACTTTTCAACATTGATAATAATAAATGTTGCTTGATCATATTAGAATGATTTCTTAAGGATCATGTGACACTAAAGCCTGGAGTAATGATGCTGAGGATTCAGCTTTGCCACCACAGGAATAAATTACATTTTAAAATGAATTACAATAGAACAAAGTTATTTCACATTTTAACAATATTTCACTATATATATATTTGTATTCACAATATATGTTTTTTCCGCCTTTCTGAACACAAGAGACTCCTTTCAAAGACATAAAAAATAAAAAAAATGCTTTTGAACAGTCGTGCAAATGTAGATTGGCTAAAGATTTTAAGCATATTATTCACGGATACTGTACCTTGGAGACATTAGGACTCTTGCTCAGATGATGACAGGCCGACAGACCCCCAATCCCCCCACCAAGCACTGCTACAATCTTCTGCATTCAGCTCCCAACACTCCCACACCTGCAACAAGACAAACCAATGACAATACATCAACATTTATATCAGCAAGTCCATGAGTAAATAATACAGAAGTGGGTAACACTTTATTTTACAGTGTCCTTGTTACATGTAGGCTACTTACCATAGTAATAACAGTAAATTATGCATAATTACATGCAACTAACTAACCCTCAACCAAATCCTAAACCTACCCTAACCCTATAGTAAGTAGCTACATGTTGTTATAGCCTACTTAAACATGCAACCTGTCCTTTCATAATTCAAGAATAAACAAAACACACACATTTAGGCACATTCTGCCATTTGGTCATATTGGACATTGAATGCATCTCTGACAGTTGAAAGATTAAGAGAGGGTACACTGCCATGAGTCGAGGTCTGATGGGAGTAACAGGGTGGCGGCCCCTGATAAGGCCATTTATCATATTCAAACAAAAGAGGGCAGAAAATGTGTTCTTCAATACAAACTGGCCGATATCTGTTCAACTGGTCAGAGTTGAACTAACTCAATCCATATATAAATATATAGAGCGAGTCATATAACAGTTGTAAAACAGATATACGGCAAAACATCATGCAAATAATCCTTGTAGTTATTTAGAAGAAAGCGACATATTAAAAATAAAAGTCAATGTTTACAGACTTTCTAACATGCTTTAACGTGAACTTACTTGCCTTTGCTGACATAAAATTGCTGTGAAAAATGTGTAAACGTTTGGCTAAAACTCAGAATGAATGCTGAATTAAACGCAGATTATATTCATACAAAATAGGCAAAAAACACTTCTTACCTGCAATTATGTAATTTTGAAAGCTCGGCTTCTGCTTTTACATAGTGACTCAAGGGTCTAAAGTAGGAATGAAGCGTCAAGCCAGCGGCAACAGTGATGGACAAAGAATAAGTGTTTCAAAATAAAAGCCCCATCCGGTTTCCGCACTTCCTGTATACTCGAGCATGTAATGGAATAACCACTAGATGACAAAAGAGACCACGGCATTTTCTTTGGATAGTAATGGTTTCAAGTTCAAATGACTGCCACAGATGTGTAACATATTTGTTACGTTTAAACCCAAAGAGCTATATGTTTAGGTATATATTATATAGGCTATTGGTATATAAACCATGCATGATCTCTTTTGTCAACTAGTATATGGAATACGAAAGAATATGTATGGATGCATTACAACAATGACAATTGTCATGATAATATGTATTATTTTATATAATTTTTTAGATTTTAGGGAGAAAAGGTCACAAAGCATGTTAGTCTTTTAGAAATTTGGCAAATATATTTTGACCTTGTTCATGTGCAATAGGCTATGCATCATGGTGGACTGTGGATGATTATCACCTTGATGGTTCGGTCAAATACCTTATTTCTTAACACTTTAATAATTAAATGGTCAATAGTTATATTGTGGAAAATATCAGTGTTTTCTGTGATATAAGATTTTAAGCATATTATTCACGGATACTGTACCTTGGAGACATTAGGACTCTTGCTCAGATGATGACAGGCCGACAGACCCCCAATCCCCCCACCAAGCACTGCTACAATCTTCTGCATTCAGCTCCCAACACTCCCACACCTGCAACAAGACAAACCAATGACAATACATCAACATTTATATCAGCAAGTCCATGAGTAAATAATACAGAAGTGGGTAACACTTTATTTTACAGTGTCCTTGTTACATGTAGGCTACTTACCATAGTAATAACAGTAAATTATGCATAATTACATGCAACTAACTAACCCTCAACCAAATCCTAAACCTACCCTAACCCTATAGTAAGTAGCTACATGTTGTTATAGCCTACTTAAACATGCAACCTGTCCTTTCATAATTCAAGAATAAACAAAACACACACATTTAGGCACATTCTGCCATTTGGTCATATTGGACATTGAATGCATCTCTGACAGTTGAAAGATTAAGAGAGGGTACACTGCCATGAGTCGAGGTCTGATGGGAGTAACAGGGTGGCGGCCCCTGATAAGGCCATTTATCATATTCAAACAAAAGAGGGCAGAAAATGTGTTCTTCAATACAAACTGGCCGATATCTGTTCAACTGGTCAGAGTTGAACTAACTCAATCCATATATAAATATATAGAGCGAGTCATATAACAGTTGTAAAACAGATATACGGCAAAACATCATGCAAATAATCCTTGTAGTTATTTAGAAGAAAGCGACATATTAAAAATAAAAGTCAATGTTTTCAGACTTTCTAACATGCTTTAACGTCAACTTACTTGCCTTTGCTGACATAAAATTAGCTGTGAAAAAATGTGTAAACGTTTGGCTAAAACTCAGAATGAATGCTGAATTAAACGCAAATTATATTCATACAAAATAGGCAAAAAACACTTCTTACCTGCAATTATGTAATTTTGAAAGCTCGGCTTCTGCTTTTACATAGTGACTCAAGGGTCTAAAGTAGGAATGAAGCGTCAAGCCAGCGGCAACAGTGATGGACAAAGAATAAGTGTTTCAAAATAAAAGCCCCATCCGGTTTCCGCACTTCCTGTATACTCGAGCATGTAATGGAATAACCACTAGATGACAAAAGAGACCACGGCATTTTCTTTGGATAGTAATGGTTTCAAGTTCAAATGACTGCCACAGATGTGTAACATATTTGTTACGTTTAAACCCAAAGAGCTATATGTTTAGGTATATATTATATAGGCTATTGGTATATAAACCATGCATGATCTCTTTTGTCAACTAGTATATGGAATACGAAAGAATATGTATGGATGCATTACAACAATGACAATTGTAATGATAATATGTATTATTTTATATAATTTTTTAGATTTTAGGGAGAAAAGGTCACAAAGCATGTTAGTCTTTTAGAAATTTGGCAAATATATTTTGACCTTGTTCATGTGCAATAGGCTATGCATCATGGTGGACTGTGGATGATTATCACCTTGATGGTTCGGTCAAATACCTTATTTCTTAACACTTTAATAATTAAATGGTCAATAGTTATATTGTGGAAAATATCAGTGTTTTCTGTGATATATAAAAAAAATAACAAAAAAATAAAAATGTGTGAGAACCAAAACTCTGACACTGAGTGTATTAGGTTTCACTAGCAGGTCATTGTGTCTTTGTGTCACAGAGAAGCTAATGGACCTTGCTAATTTAATCCCATGTGACACAAAGGTGCCTGAAGCTCCCTGCAGTTCAAGAGACGGCCCTGTTGCTTTCGGTAGTTCAGAGGCCGCTTTGACCACACGTCGTTGTTCACACTCGGTTCTGTAAGAACTTCACAGACCATGTTACCAAAACTACAGCAGTTCAGCCTAAACGGAGATCAGGTTCGGTAGATTGATTATGTCTTGAAAGCATGCCGAAAGGGGCTTGGTAAATGAAGTCCTCATGCAGTGGACCTGCTTTGAGTTTTAATTATAGCATGTTAAGCTCTCATAAAGGGATAGTTTATCCAAAAATGAATAATCTGTCATCATTTACTCACAATGAAGTTGTTCCAAACCTGTGAGTTTCTTTCTTCTGCTGAACACAAAAGAAGATATTTTGAAGAATATGGGTTACCAAACAGTTGATGGACCCCATTGACTTCCATAGTATGGGGGAAAATACTATGGAAGTCAATGGGGTCCATCAACTGTTTTGATACAGACATTCTTCAAAATATCTTCCTTTGTGTTCAGCAAAAGAAAAAAAATGTATACAGGTTTGGAACAACTTGAGGGTAAGTTAAATTATTTAATTTTTATTTTTGGGTGAACTATCCCTTTAAGTTTCATAAACAAATTTGTCATGGATTGTCTTCTGTATTTTCTTGCAGGCTTTTAGTGTGTCAAGTTTGCAGTGAAACATGTGGAAGCATTTATTCATTTTCTCAACCTGTTTGCCATACTATAAATTACAAAATGTGCACGTGTGCAAAAACATGAGGTGATCTGTTTCAAAGGCTGATTTATTGTTTGCAGAAAAAGGTTTGGCCAAACAACCTGCTGATGATAAATTCACAAGAGATGTTAATTTTTATTCAAAGAAACATTTGCTGTGTGTTTCATGCATTATGGTACAGTGCATTTAATTAGCATCATGAAAACATCACAGCTAACAAAAATATGTTTTAAGAATGTTTGCTAATCTTTCAATTAAGTTATTAAAACATAATTTCTGAATGTATTTGAAGTTTAAATGAAGATCCACTAAATGTTTCAGAAAAAGGTAACACTTTATTTCGATAAAGACACTAACTTTGCAACTACATGCCAACTAACTTTCATTAGAGTATTAGTAGACTGTAGTAGACTGTTCTTTAGGTTAGGGTTAGGTGTTAATAGAATATGTTGACATGTACTAGCAAAATTACTTATAGTCAGTACAATGTCTGTTGAGGGACCATCAAAATAAAGTGTTAGCAGATATTATGCATACAGTCTAATCTAATGAATGCTAGTTGACATGTAGTTGCAAAGTTACATTACAAAGAATGTCTAAAGTGGACCATCGAAAAACAAAGTGTTACCAAAAACAAAAGTTCCATGAAAGATGTATAAATAATGTTTTCGTGCTAATGTTTTGAGACCATAACCAGATAACACTGAACGAATATTTTATTATGTTACTAGAAGAACGATTGCTCATAACTTTGAGAGAACCTTGCCAGAACATTTAGCTAAAGTTCTGAGAAGGTTTCTCTATACCAATGCTTGTTGATTTCAGATAAGACATAAAGAAACCACTTATCTTATCACATTACATTCCGTTGATGCTTCAAATGTACAGTCTGAGCACCATTTCATTAAGCAAATATGAATGTCTTTATGAAAGTCTCCATTTTACAGTGTTGCTCGAGCACCATGAGGATAAATAAAGCATGCCTGGGTGACCGGTCAGAGTCTCTGCTCAGAGGGCAAACACTGTGTGCATGTCCTGTGCTAGCGAGGTCTTGCTGTGGATGATTGCAGGCAGTGAGAGCGTGCTGACTGGACTGTAGAAGGGAGACTCACAGTCCTTCCATCTCACCCTGTGCTTCACCCTGCCATTCGCAGGCGATTTAGCCACTTTATAGAGGAACACGTCATAGTGGACTGGCTGGTTGGGCTTGGGTAAGACTTTGGCTTTTTTTGGAAGGTGAAGCTCCACGTCAATTGTCATTCGTCCCTGCAAAGAGAACACAGGCAAAGACACGTGCACAAAGCACATTTCCATTGACACACAAAGAGAAATGTGTTAATATACTAATAAAATGTGTCCTTAGAGACATGAGCATTTTTCCAAGTGTGTAGTTTAGCTGCTGTCACATTTGGCACCAAAATAAATAAGAATATACATTGAAATTATAGATTTAAAAAAAAATGTATTATGCTTTCAGAAAATCTATCTATCTATCTATCTATCTATCTATCTATCTATCTATCTATCTATCTATCTATCTATCTATCTATCTATCTATCTATCTATCTATCTATGATTCATTGTTCTTTGCTAAACAACTAATTGTATTACACTCTAAAAAATGCTGGGTTGTTTCAACCCAACTTTAGGTCAAATATGGACAAACCCAGCCGTTGGGTTAAATATTTTAATTATGTTAAACGTTTGGGTGTGTCCATATTTGACCCAAACAACCCAGCATTTTTTAGAGTGTAATATTAATAACTGAATTCTTTACAGTATTGAGCTTTGTCATGAAAATAACTTATTCTTGCATTATATTATTTCGATGTTAGGGTGAAATGTTACCTAGACTAGTTTCTGTGAGATTGTTCCTGCAACTGCATCTGCTACTTCAGACCTCACGTGCGGTTCAACATCAAAAGAACGTGCCAAACTCAGCAGAACAAAACACTTGGGGAAACGTGGGGTGTGGGAGCAGGGCCGTCACTAATGGGGCGAAAGGATTCTAGGGGCTCTTGGTCTTATGTGGGCCCTGCGAGCGGGAGAGCCCCCCCACCCCTCACCCCACAGCAAGAACCTGCACCGGGGCCCTGGATACCCCAGCCCTGTGGGGGAGTATATTTTAGCTATTGAGCCATAATCTATCAGACCCATTTCCATTATAAAGGCTTCTCAGCCCACATTCCAAAGGCCTCATTAATAATCTTAAGCATTCCTTATTAGTTCAGCATGTTCTGATGAACCCACACAATCTAAATCTCCTAAACCAATGCTCTGAACGTGTGTGTGCGCGCATGTGTCCTCGTATTCCAAACGGCCAATGGCTGAACTCTGTCTGAGATCCGCATGTCATCGTTCCACTGTATCTGTAGCCAATGGGGAAGCAGGGATGCTGCATGCATGTGCCCATGTTGGTGTAGGCGGATGTCGCCACACCTCAGTATGAAATGTTCTCTGTCATACAGCATTTGACTGCAGAGGGTAAAACAGATTCATTTAAAATGGACACACGGAGTTAATTATGTGCCAGCTGGAAAACTGCTTTCCTTCACATTTAGGTGAAGCTTTCTGGGTGTAAAGAGGAAATGAGAATTGAATGGAATTTAGAACAATAGCATATGATGTAGTGCACCTCTGATTCTTTACAGTACACCCTATATCCAGTTTAGTGGCCCCAAATGAATTCGGACACTTACTTAGAAATGCCATTACATTACATATATGATATCAAACCAAATGGCATCCGCAAACAAATGATATCCGACCTTTTCAGATCTAACTTCACTCTTCTTAACCATTTGAGCAATTTCTTTTAAACGAAGGTCATTTTAAGTGGACGTATGAAGTCAGTTAAGTACAGTTGTATGTAGGCTACTTGTATGTAAATGAGGGTTGAATCTGTAGAATCTCCTTTGTATTTTGCTGTATGCCGTTCCACTTGAGTGACCAGTATCAGAATGTGTTTCAACGACTACACCCCCAGAATTGCATTTGCATGAAGATCAACACGGCAGAAAAAGGAAGGGGAGGGAAGGAAAGCAGTGAAAAATGAGAGCGAGAAGAAAGAAAGAATGCTAGAGAGAGCGGTGGTGAGATTGAGTTGGTTTTGGTTCAACATCAACTTAAAAGCAGCCCTTGCATGGGGACATTAATACTGTGTCCTTTCTCACTGTGTCTGAGACTGAGGGACAACCTCAGGGCACTGATGATTTTTATTTTTAGTGTGTGTCTCACACGTTGTGAACGCTCCCTTGTTTTTGGTACTTGTGTATATGCTGTTGTCATGGCAGCAGGCAGGAATTAGATTAGGAAAAAGGCCGTAATAAGTGGAGCTGCCGCAAACTCAGATTTGGCCAAAAACTAAGCAAAGTGCTCTTAAGCTGAGCTCTGAACATTCTGAGCTTCACAGACAAGTCATGCAATTATGCTTACATTTTGCAAGGCAACTAACTTTTTCTGCAGCAGTTTATTTCTGCTACAAAAGAAGTTATATCACCATCCCTCAAGGCATTGAGTGTACTATATCTTGTGTGTTTTTGACCTTACTCACCCATACTTGTACACAAGGCTATACTTTACGTGAATGTGAGTGCTTTAGCAGGTAGTTGCTGAATCACAGGTGTTTCGTATATGAGATGTGGACATGATTGCAACCGGTGATGAGGCCGAAACCAGCATGTCGGCTTTGACTATTTAATTTACATTATTTTCTATATCAATTACATAGAAGAGAAGGATATTGGTTTACTAATGCCCTTTTTGAGTATAACTGAGACTTGAGTGTCTGTAGAAGTTTAAGAGGCTGTCGTGTAGACCTTAATTTATTGCAATTTTGAGGGTGTTCAGTTTTTGGATTTTTGGAAATAAATGGTATTGCTCTCCTCACAAATACTGTTTCACTTTTTCACTGGCATGTCTCTTATGTGTTCAGGACTAGTGCATCTTTGAGTCTATATACATTCAGTATGAGTAAAATACTTTAAGTACTTTTACTCAAGTCGTATTGGAACTGGTGACTTTCAACTTGCTGTAAGATACCTGTACTTTTACTCAAGTATGGTTTTCAGGTACTCTTCTTTACACATCTGGTGTAACTAAAGATCGGGCCCATTTTAAATCAAGGGTCTTCAACAGGGGGTCCGATCTCTATTTCTAAAACGAATTGATATATGTGCTATATACATATATATATATATATATATATATATATATGTTATATATACAACTTTACAACTAATACAACTAATAACTTTATATTAAGCAACAGTAAAGCTAAAACTTTTGAGTGTATACCAAAAGAGATATGATTTGTCTAATATGGTTCAGATTACGATGATCCCTAACACCTTTTAAATTCATATTTGTCAGTGAAATAGCAGAAATGTGTGTATGATTTTGGGTCACCCACCTTATGATTGGCTTAGGGGCTTCTGCACAACATTGTCAGTGTGAAGGTCTAAACTGATGCAGACTTCAGGACATTGAGGTAATAAAAAGCCATGCGCAATATCAAGCAAAGCAAGAGATAATGAGTGCAAGACAGCATCCGGCCGGGGAAGAACACAGGCTAGGACCACACAGGGACAAGGACTTTAGTGTTAAAAAGGTTTATTTCAACAACTGTCAGATTTTTTATCTTCGTAGTTTATATTCCCAAAAAAGTACAAAATAAAACAAGTACATCAAAGGATTAGAAATCACATCAAAACAAAGACACATTGTGTTTTTTTCTTATATCAATCCAAGCATTTTTTCCATATATTTATACATACTCACTGAATTAGTCAGACAAACATCAAAACCTCTCAGTAGCGTTTTCTTTTATGACAACGTTTTATATTTTAAACCCCAAATATGTTTTACTTTTTTCTTCTTTTTTACAATATACACCAACGCATGCCGTAATTCAGTTTGGCAGGGGTAGGTGAGTGTATATATAAGGGCTGAGTCAGGGGCGGGTCGACTACAGGGGCAAAAAGACTGCAACAAGGGGCGGGGCAGGAGGCGGAGACTGAGTGGGTACGAGGGGCGGGGTTTTTAAAGTGTTCTGTCATGTGGTGATGGTGTGGTGGGTGTGGCTGCTCGTACCATCTGCTTTTCAATGCTATAAGTGATCGTGGACGTGGTTGCGTGGATTTTTTTTTTTCTTTTTTTTTTTTCTTTTCTCCAATTTTTTTTTTTGCACGGATTTTAACTCCCAAGAGTTTTCCCTGCCCGGCCC
>FLSR01004887.1:348140-374130 GCA_900092035.1 Leuciscus waleckii
CGACAGGCAGCTAAACTGCAATCTCAGGATGTTGCTCAGAGAAATTTAAGAGATCACTCCCGTGTGACTGCTGGGTCTCGAGTTTTTTCGCCTCAGAATTTGATAGAGACAGATACTGGTCGAGATGTTAGAAGGGCCCAACCAATGGCCAATCGGCCTCGTCCCGGATATTGTTTCCGATGCGGAGAGAACGGTCATTTGGCTGTTGCCTGTGATAATCCAGCAAACCCTCTGAGAGTTGAAGAAAAGCGTCGTAAGCTGAGAGAGCAGCAGGCCCAGTGGGACACTCTGCACGGGAATTCTTCCTTGTCTTTAAACTAAGGGGCGTTTCTGTAGCGGGGCATACAGAGACGAGGTGTAACTTTAACCGCCCTAAGTGTTATAGACAAGCGGCCGTCGCGAGTAATCAGAATAGATCACCCTTAAAGAACCTGCCAGAGGGGTTAGTAGGAGTAAAGTGCACAGCGCATATTGTCATTGGGGGTAAAGAAATTAGTTGTCTCCTAGACACAGGATCTCAGGTTACTACCATTCCCCAGTCGTTTTACGAGTCACACCTGTCTGATCATCCGTTGAAGTCATTGGGAAACCTACTAGAGGTAGAAGGAGCCAATGGACAAGCAGTTCCATATCTAGGGTACATAGAGTTGGTCTTGAAGTTTCCGAAAGAGTTTGTGGGTGCAGAAGTTGAAATCCCTACCTTAGCTTTGGTAGTTCCGGACCTCAATAGTCTGTCGCAAGTTCTAGTAGGTACCAACTCCTTGGATGTGCTTTATGGTCACTGTATCAACGAGAAACAGAATAATCCTTGTTCGAATCTTCATGGGTATCAGGCAGTGCTTAAAGTCCTTGAAGCGAGAAGGAGGCAAGCTAGCAGTGAACCATTAGGACATGTGAAATTGATGGGGAGGATCCCTGAGGTTGTGCCTGCCGGAAATACAGTAGTTTGAATGGCTATGTTCAGCTTCGGGGACCTTGCTTGGAGAAATTGATAGCTCTTGAACCGCCTTCAACCCCAGCGTTCAGCGGTCTTTCGGTGGCGAGTTGTGTACACACTTTGCCATCCAGACGATCCTCTCAGCTGTCAGTTCTGCTTAAGAATGACACTCGGACTGATATAACAATTCCTCCTAAAGCTATACTTGCGGAGATTTACGCTGTAGAGGAAGTGATAGAGAGCACCAAGAGTTCTTGCGGAGTAGAGTCATCAGCACCTACCTCTGCCAACCTTACCTTTGACTTTGGAGATTCTCCTTTGCCTTCACATTGGAAAGAGCGAATTTCGAACCGGCTAAATTCCATGCCTGAAGTTTTCTCTTTGCATGATCTTGACTTTGGTTGTACTAGTCAAGTGAAGCACCAGATTAGATTGGCAGATGAGACACCCTTTAAGCATAGGGCGCGTCCAATTCACCCTCAAGACATCGATGCCGTTCGAAAGCATCTTCAGGAATTGATTTCTGCCGGAGTCATTCGCGAGTCCGAGTCTTCCTTTTCTTCGCCCATAGTGGTGGTCCGGAAGAAAGATGGTTCGGTTCGGCTCTGCATCGACTTTCGGAAGTTGAACTCTCAAACGATTAAGGATGCTTACGCGCTACCAAATCTAGAGGAGGTCTTTTCTGTGCTTACTGGTTCCAAATGGTTCTCGGTACTTGATCTGAAGTCTGGATTCTACCAGATCGAAATGGATGAAGCTGATAAGTGCAAGACTGCTTTCGTATGTCCCCTAGGCTCTGGGAATTCAATAGGATGCCTCAGGGAATCACAAATGCGCCAAGTACATTCCAGAGGTTAATGGAGCGGTGTATGGGTGATCTTCACAGGAAGCAGGTCTTAGTTTTCATTGATGACTTGATTGTCTTTTCAAAGACTTTAGAAGAACATGAGTCGCGGTTAGTCCAGGTCCTAAACCGGCTTAAGGAGTACGGGTTGAAGCTAGCGCCTGAAAAATGCCGTTTCTTTCAGACGCACATATAAACATTTGGATGCTGCATTAAACAAATTCTTAAAGGAAAGAAAATGTAAATAATAAATCAACTCCACAGCTGATTACAAGTGATCAAGGGCTTAGGACGTTCCACTTCAGCCCATTGCAGTTTCCGCCAGTAGTGGGCACTCGCAATGACGTACATCCGAGTGAACGAGACGAAGGGAAGTTAGCGAGTGAAGGGCATGACAACTTTGGACTGGAACGCAGCACCTGTCGGTACCGACAACTACCACGGCTAGTGAAGTGACGTCATGCGCGTGCACGCGAAGGGGAGTCAGATTCTGGCAGGGAGTCGAAATTCGGCACAACACCTGTTCTGAGTGAACTACACAAAAAATCTCCGAATACATACTCAGAATTATAAACATAAGTTAGCATCTGCAGTCTCACATATGAGGACACTCCACATGATCTTCATCTCCAGAGCTGCTCTTCAGAGTCACTTCACAAGCTTTTCCCCGTTTCATCTGAGGAAAACTACTGTCAAATACACACTGAAACTGATTCATTACATTTTAAAAGAAAGTTTGAATTGAATTAATTTCAAAAGACACCATATTTGATGATACATTTGTATTAAATCATAAAACATCGAATCCAGAAAAATATAATAAAAACACGCTTTAGGGAAAAATAAACAATGTTGGGCCCTAAATTAAAAGGTAGTTTACTCTGTGGAGTTTAATTGTGAACAAACAAATTATGATGATTTTTTGGCCATATTGCCCAGCTCTATTTCTGAATCATGAATCATTTGTGTCCTAATACAAAACAAAAGGATTGAATGTATAATAAATGCAAACCTCAGGATGTCAGTCATTTACAATATCCAGCATCTTAGATAATAGTCCAGAAACAGGGAATATAACAGATGCACTGTTGAAATGTCTATTTAAGAGGTTTTAAACAGGATTTAGAGATAGATATATGTGGTATAATATCCCGCTCCAGTGCAGTAGGTGTCGGTGTGCAACTGTTCAGCTCCAAACCCTCCTGTAAAACACACGAAGAAGAGGAAAACGGACTGACAACAAGCGCTACTGATTTGATAAATTCTCTTCTTAGTGGACAAGACTGCAAGTAAGTTTAATACATTCTCCATTAAAGTCATTTGTAATTATTAGGAACTTCATATTGTATATTAAGCGTGATTTAAATGTGAAGTTACAGAAGGCTGTTCTTCTGCTACTCCGAACAGACGAAGAATCTGACAGAAATTACAATCTTTTGAAGTGAAAACACAAAAAGTTTTATTGATAAAGGGTTATTGAAAACAAATATGTTTTTGAAAGTTTTCTCCCATTTCCTCTTCCGCTTTTGGCTGTTGTTTTTGTCTGTTGTTTTTGTCATGTGAAATCGAAAGTATTTTTGAAGCAGACATTTACAGTAGACAGACATGAAGCCTGACGTCAATGAACAACAATCTGATATTATTAAACTGAATATTTCTGTTCATATAGCAATTATGATTAGTAGTTATACAGTATGTCTATAATTCTGGTTACTTTTACTTAATCAGTTGTTTTAGGATCATTTGAAAGTAATGAAATCAACCACCATTGTGAACTTGAAGTAGTAATTAAATGACAAACAATTCAACAATTAATAAAGATTGGGTAAATATGATTGTAAAATGATATTATACTGTAATAGAGAATAAAAAACAAATTGGGTTCAGTTTTTTCCAGCACAATGTAAATTTCTGTTCCCCAATGAATTCATATTTAGAGTCAGTTAAACTCATTAAACAATCAGTAATGATTAAGACCATTCAGTTATTTTACATGGCAATATATTTGTTTGTAACTCACTTTATTTTATAGATTGTTTTTGCTGTTGCTGTTGTTGATGATAACTCAGCATTCTTCATTATTGTCTTAAATAAGATGTTCTTCATGTGAGTGTGTGTATTTCTGTGGAGGATTAGATAAAGACACAGATGTATTTCACACACAGTTGATCCTCCTTTACTAAAGTGTTTTTTCTCTCTCTCTGTTCTTTGTGTCATCAGTGTAAGATCAGGCTCACATGTGTCCAGCTCTGTGTCTCTGAAGAGTGATCGGTCTAAAGGAAAACCACCAGACTTCAGAGAGAAAACACCATCTAATAAAAGGTATTTTGTGTGTTTACATTACATTATAAGGTTGTATTATTTGTCCACAGTGGTGTATGTGATTGAACTTGACTGTGTAAGGGGATTTATGAAACTCATTCCTGTAACACAATTACACAGGCAGCCACAAGGAGGCATAAATTCACTATGGAAAATAGATCATGCAACTAAACATGTCCATCCATTCAACCATGGTCATAAATGAACAAATGCACAGCTACACTGCATTTGATCACTATTTGCAACATTAAACCTTTTCAAATGAGACTAAAGTATCTCATGTACTAAAGTGTTTTCTCCTGTTCTTTGTGTCATCAGTGTAAGATCAGGCTCACATGTGTCCAGCTCTGTGTCTCTGAAGAGTGATCGGTCTAAAGATTATCCACCAGACTTCAGTGAGAAAACACCATCATCTAATAAAAGGTATTTTGTGTTACAAATTTTTTGTCACACGTTGACTGTGTTTAAAAGTTGTATCAGTGAATACCAATCATGAAACATGTTTAGATCAAATATTTGTCAGAGTATTTCTCTTTCTGTAAAATATCAGTCAGTATTTTTTTTTACTAATTTGATTACAGGCTTCAATATGAGACATTAGACTCAGACGTTCAGACTCACAGGAACCACGAAAATTTCAAAGACAATCTTCTAGGGATCTTCCAGGTAGGAAAACACATTTTTATAAATGTTTAATATTTCTAACTAACAAATATGTTATTGAACAAAGAACATTTTTTTTTTTTCTTGATCACTTATTTTTCCTTTCAAACACATTTTAGCACAACATGGTTATTAGCATGTTAGTCTTTTAAGATGTATTATAATTAGTGCTGTCAGTTAAACGTGGAATTAACGGCGTTAACACAAACCCGTTTTAACAGCGTTAATGTTTTTATCGCGAGATTAACGTTCTTTTTGGCCTAGCAAACTTTGTAGTTTTTTTCACATGCTGTTGCAACAACTAGTAACGTTAGAAAAACTACAACCCACACCGGATCTAGCTAGACCGGAAACAAAACAGTAGTAGGCCAAAGAGTAGTAGGCTAAAGGGGGTCGCACACCGGACAAGAAGCGCAGCGCAGCTAGGGGTGTGCGATATCATGATTTTTGATCGTGGACGATTACAATGTCTCCACGATCTGCTTTTGAAGAAATATCGTAGTATCGTGCATTCTATCAGTTGCTGTTCTGGCGCCTCTGGACCCAACATACTGAACAACGCAACGTATATTCACATAAAATGTTAACGCAGCAGAACGGGACTGCAGTTCACAAAATTTCATATTTGCATGTGCTTTAATGCCTTGTCGGTTAAACTTTAATTCGCATGCTGATGCGCTGTTCTAACGTGTGCGTTTCTCAGCGCGTACATGTGAAGCTCACATGCACTAAAAGCCTGTCTACCAGCGCCTGGATACTGGACTAAGTTATCTTTCGAGTCTTATTGTGCCAATACTGTCAAATACACACAAGGTTTACATAAACAAAGTCGGTTATGTCTAAAGTGAAAGCAAACTTGAGAAAATCTGCTTGTCAAATGCGTGTATAATAGACGCGTCGCGCGCAGCTCTTAAAGAGACAGTAGTAATAGAAAACACGCTGCCGCTTGTCCTTAAAGGGATAGTTAAAAATAAAAAAATAAAATAAAAATAAAAATACACCCAAAAATAAAAATGATCTCATCATTTACGCACTCTAATGTTGTTCCAAACCTGTATTAATTTCCTTCTAATATTTTCTAATTTTTTTCTAATATTAATATTTTGAAGAATGTGGCTATCCAAACAGTAGCTGGTCCCCTGAAAAAAGGTATGGTAGAGGAGCGCTTCCTGGACTCCAAAGTTTGGTTAAAAACGAGGTGCTCTTTGGATGGGAAACTAAATGCCAAAAATCAAAAAGGAAAAAGGAACTCCAAGGCACTCTCAATTGCAAAAGTTAAAAAGCCTTTATTATTATGGCTTGGTCACATTAACCTTCTAAAAAACTCCAACGCGTTTCGGCTACATGCTTCTTCTGGGAGTTAAACAGATCTCAAACAAACAAAGTTTCTTATGAACTAACAGTCCACCAATCAGAAGTCTCCATCTGTCAACTGTGGCGCTAAGGTTACAATTGTTAGTACACCCAAGAGACAGCAGATGTCATCATTTCCACTTCTTACCAAATCAATTAAGTACACACAAAAACTGACTTCATGAAAGGAACATACCAGTACCCAACACGGTGACCCATACAAGTTAAAATACAAGCATAGTATACAAATTTCAAACCACCATAGGACAACAGAACATCAAAGATATACACTAAGGTCAAGTTCCTCATTCAAGCCTGGATATTTGTGGCCTGGAGGCGATATATCCAGAAAGCTTCCCGTTGATTCAGCTGCCTTTGCCTATTGCCTTTTCTTAAGGACAAAGGGATGTGGTCAATCCCACAGATCTGTAAGGTGGATTGGTCACTATTGTGATGTTCCATATAGTGTCTTGCCATGGGATAGTTGGTGTTACCTGTGCGAATTGCGTATTTGTGTTCAGCCAGTCTGTCCAATAAACGCCACTTGGTTCTTCCTACATAAAAGACTTCACACATAGGACATTCCAATCTATAAATGACAAAGGTAGTTTGGCAGTTTATAAAATGGTTAATAGTGAATTCCTTTTTAGAACCAACATCATGAAAATTTTTGGTTTGTCTTACATTAGCACAATGGTTGCAGTGATGGCATTTGTAAGAACCTATGGGCCTAGGGCCTAACCATGTTTGTTTTACTTCTGGTTTAAGATAACTGTGAACCAGTCTATCTTGTAGGGTGGGACATCTTCTAAAACTAATGAGAGGTGGTTCAGGAAAGACCTGACTTAATACCTCATCACTTTCAATAATTCCCCAGTTTTTTTGTATGATTTGCCTTATCTGTTCAGCCTCTGTACTGTATGTAGTGACAAAAACAGACCTCTCTTTTGTTAGTTTCGGTGTATTTCTTTGTAGTAATGATGCCCTATCTATATGTTTGGCTCTGGTGTAAGCTTTTTGAAGAGTAGAGCTTCTATATCCCCTTTCCTTAAATCGTGACATCATCTCTAGTGATTTACTTTCAAAAACATGATCTTGGTCACAGATCCTCTTCACTCTCTGAAACTGCCCATATGGGACATTCTCTTTAAGCCAATTTGGATGGAAACTCTTGGCATGTAAAATTGTGTTTCTGTCTGTCGGTTTTCTATACACTGATGAATGCAAGGTTCCTTGGTTATCTTTTGAAATTGTCAAATCAAGAAAATTAATACACACTTTGCTATATTCTAAAGACAACTTGATGTTTGGATTAATGCTATTCAGATAACCATGAAATTCAATCAACTCTGTTTCCGAGCCAGACCAAAAAAGACATATATCATCAATATAGCGCCCCCACCAGATAATAAACTTGTGAAACACATTATTTTCTTGATTCAAAACAAAGTCCTCCTCCCATTTGCCCAGGTACAAACCTGCATAGGAAGGGCTATAACATGCCCCCATAGCACAACCTTTTGTCTGTTTAAAGATCTTATCCTGGAAGACAAAAATGTTATTAGTCAAAGTCCATTCTGTTAGTGACAGCAAAAAATCAGTGGGTGGCATTTCATGTGCAGGACGGCCACTCAAGAAATGTCTCAGTGCTGCAAGGCCCTGTTGATGGTCGATATTTGTATATAATGCTTCCACATCCATAGTTACAAGGAAGGTTTCAGAGCCTATATCTTGTAGCTCTTTGTTCTTGTTTAAAACATCAGTAGTGTCCTGGACATATGCAGGGAGTGAAGGTAGAAAAGGTTTAATGAAATGGTCAATATACTTAGACACTGCTTCTGTAAGGCTTTCGTTCCCTGAAATCACAGGTCTACCTGGGGGGTTCTCAAGACATTTATGTATCTTGGGTAACATGTAAAAAGATGCCATTCTAGGATTCTCATTAAACAAAAATCTAAGTTCAGGGTCTGAGATCCAACCACTGGCTTTAGCTTGATGTAACATCCTTCCCAATTCCTCTTTAAGAGACTCCGTAGGATTATGGGTCAGTAGTTGGTAGAACTCTGTGTTATTTAACTGACGGGAAGCCTCTTTTACATACAAGTCCTTACTCCAAACCACAATTGCACCCCCTTTGTCTGCTTTTTTAATAACTAAATCTTCATCTTTGGATAGTGTTTCCAAAGCACTTTTTTCTTTGTGAGAAAGGTTACTTCGTTTGGATGCCCTTTTATTCTTAAACAAATTCTCAATATCAAAATTTACTTTTTTAGCAAATGTATGTAAAGAAGCATTTTGTACCAAAGGGCAAAAAGTAGATTTTGGCTTAAACCGGGGAAAGGAGTCTGTCTGACCTGTATCTGTGGAGCTTGTAGATGTTGGGGTCTGCTGCTTGTACCAAGTTTTGAGATGTAGATTTCTATAGAATCGAAAAAGATCGATTTTCGTGTCAAATTCCTTTCCTGGGTGGGTTGGTGCGAAGGATAATCCTTTAGACAGGACTCGGATGCTCTCCTCTGACAAGACCTTGCCGGAGATGTTGATTACTGCCTGAGTCTGGCTTTGCTCCGTGTCCATCTGGGTTCTTCGTGTCCTTCTACCTCTCCTCGTTCTCCTCTTCCTCTGCTTATGTCCCTGCTCCCTCCTCGTCCGCGTCCGTATACTTGTCTGGCGCCCGAACATTAATGATTGTTTTTTTTTTTCGAGGCTTTGGGACTGAGAGTCGTTGTAACACTGTTGCTGACCATTGAAAAAGATCGACACCGTGGTCTAGCGGTTAGGACTCCGCGTTACCACGCAGGAGACCCGGGTTCGAATCTCGCCTCAGATTTTTATTTTATTTTTTATTTTTTATTATTGGGCGACCACCGTTACAGTATGATGGTGATTTTAGCGAGATGCGGCTAAAAAGCAATTCATAAATAGTATCACTGCAAAACCCACAGCTATTACAAATTCAAGCTTTTTATACCTGTATTGTATAATACATTTAAACAGCTTTAAATAGCATTGCTTTAACAAATGTACAGTTTATTATACTAGCTCTGTATTTTAAAAATGATCAGGCTTAGAAATTAAATGCAGCATTAATAGAAACACACATACACATTGTGAGTTATGTTGACTGGATATTTGACGATTTAGTGTTCATACATAATGTTTTGCTTTTTTACAGGTGAAATGGAGGAGGGAGATAAGCCTGATCTCGGCTCAGAGGAGGATAAGCATGAATATGGGACTTCAGTATAAGACCTTCATCATAATGATGTTAGGATTAAACTCCTCAATAATGAAGCAATTAAAACATTGCTTATTGTAATTGTGAAATTGAGCAAATGGAATGATATAAACAGTCTAAAATTAAAATTACATCATTGTGATACATATGCAAAGATTTTAATCTGTCATATGTATCTTTATATTATTTACTTTGATCTGTTTTACAATTATATTTCGCTTACATTTTATATGCAGAATATTTATTTTTATTGATACATTTTTATTTGTATGAAACTCTGTCTCTCTGCTTTGACTGACATACGGATAATGCCCGTTATCACCCATAATCCACATTTTAAGTTGTATTTTCGCATTCCCCAATCTAGATATTCTGTCCAATGCTTTTTGATCAGCAATTATAATTTTCTCATTTGCCATTATATTGTATATTTACACAATATGTTAGCGTAATAAAATACAAGTTGTTATAGAATATGCATTTATTCTATTATAATTATTCCTTTTTGTGTATGAAGCACATGTATTGTAGTCAACCATAATTGTAACCTTATATAATGGAAGTGTTATATCAAGAAAGACATTTGTAATAATCATTGTAACCATATATGAAGAAAATGATTTATGAAGAAAATGGTTTATAAAGAAAAACACTGCAATTGTTTTTGTAAAATGGTTTATTGAGAAAGTGGTTTATAAAGAAAAACATAACACAATGTTTTCAGCATTTATTAAAAAGCATAGTGAGGAACAAAACCTTCATTAGAAAGAGCTTTGCTATTTTTGTTTCGATTAAAATGTATTATTTTGCTTAGTTCATTAGTTCAGTTCCCTTAATTGGAGTGTAACTGGTATTAAGATGCAACAGCAGATGCAGAGATTATGCCATTTCTCGAGCTCACCACTAGAGGTCACACAATATCATGTGAAGAATACGTTTTATATAATAATAAATCAATAGTAGCCTACAAATAGAAATAGCACCAATCTTTTTTGTAGTTTTTGGTAGTGAACATTTACCAACAATTATTAGAGAAATGTTCTACTTATATTTATGAAAGACATAAATTAACTAATTGTGATATATTTTGTATAGGGAAAGTACAGTTAAGACTTATAGACTAAGGATTTCAATCAATCGAAGAAGTTTGTTGAAGAGCAGAAGTCAGATCAACTCTTAATGGCAAAAGAGATTAGCCTACATTTGCAAACACACAACTCAAAAGTTTCTTTCAGCAAGTCTGTCTTTTCCCAAAACAGAAGAAACACAAAAAGACTTAAACACAAGTAGAAGTTTGAACAAAAATGTTTTCTTCTTTTTCATCATTCTTGGTAAATATCAATTAACTTTAGTTATAAGCTTATTGTAATGTGTGACCGTGCAGCAAGGAGCTTACATCATTTCTAGTAGGAGTAAGAGAGTCAAAAGTCACTCAAACCATGCACACACTCTATTCTACATTTATTTATCACTCACTATTACTCCATAAAAATTCATTTAAATAAAAATGATACAAAATACAACAATCCTAATAAAGCATAATTATTTGAATAATATTGTGAAGCAAAATCTTATACAAGCATAAAGATTTAGATATTGTTCATTTGGGAGGAGATCCATCTTTGAGTTGATCTGAATCTCACACTTGACACTCGGTCTTGAAGATGAACTCAGTGTTTCATTGTCTTGTTGCATATTCATATAGTAGTCACAGGTTTTATTGCTCAATGTTTTATTGGCTCATCTGTATAACATTTGAATGTTCTGGATCTGACGATGAATACTGAGATCAAACATTTTGTTTCTGTATGACTGAGTTAAGAAGATTATAACCTTCCCTCATGGAGGGCAGCGATACGGCTTCTCTCAAAACTCTTTCCACACAAAGAACACATACGTATGAGTCTTCTCTTTTGTATGAACTTTAGGTGGTTCTGCAGAATGTCCTAAAATATGTTTTACCACAGCAATCACAGTAAAACGGTCTTCCTCCAGAATGAGAACGGAGATGTAATTTAAAACTGCATGTCTTTCTGAAACTCTTTCCACACTGATCACATGTGCACGGCTTCTCTCCAGTGATAATGTAGGGATTCACTCGTTATACATAAATCAGGTAACAGTTCATGTTTTACTTACATATACGATTCAGTTTTAATCCAAATAACACGTGCTGAGTGAACGATCAGCATTCAAGAGCATTCAACAGAAGTTCTCCCAAGTCCCATGTTCAAAAAGGAGTAGGAAGAAGTTCAAAAACCAACTTTTCTGGTCCAACCCCCTTTCTCTATTTTTATCCTTTAATTAAATACAAAACAAGTACTGTAGATGCTTTACATATTTACATACACATACACGTATATTACAGATACACTCACCTAAACACATGTATACACATAAACACAGATGCATACCTTCATGCATGCACATACACATCCATCTATCTTCTTCTTTTCCGTCTATCTATATCAAACCGAATTATAATCCTCAAACTAGATTTAGTATTTAATCCCAGAAACCGTACAGTCAGTATACAATACTAACGCCTCAAGTCCTTTTCATATCCATTCAATATATTCATCTTAAATATTCTCTTAAAATTGCTCATTGTTGTACATGATTTCATCTCTTCATTGCAGTTGTTCCATAAATGAACTCCTTTGGTTGTAATGCAGTGATATTTAGCATTTATTCTTATAAGTGTCTTTTGAAATACAAAAGTTCCTCTTAAGTGATGCTTGCTCTCTGTCTCTCATTTGAAACAACCCGTGGATACTTTTCGATAACTGTTGATTATTTACTTTATACATAATTTGTGCAGTTTTAAAGTTAACAATAGCCTATCTCTGAATTTTAGTGCTTTTAGTTTGATGAAAAGTGGAGTAGTTGGTGCTCTATAAGTGGATTTATTTACAATTCTTAAGGCTCTCTTTTGATGTATGAATATTGGTTCAGTGTTCCTTTTGTAAGCGTTTCCCCACACTTCCAGACATGGACATATGAAGGAACAATACAATACAAACACAATGAGTACAGTAGTCCTTATAGGACACCTTGTGTCAAAATGATTTATGACTTTGACCTTTTGACAGGTTGAACTTCCGGTGACCTTTATGATTGATGGGTTGAACTTCCTTTATGAGGTCATGGGATTAACCTTTGGCCTATCGATCATGTGGTTTGACAGTTGCTTTTGCCCCGGTGACCTAGCTAGTACTAAATCATAGTTTTGACGGTTAGATTTTGACCTTATTAACCTTTTTAGCCCTAAATCATAGTTTTGCCGGTTGTTTGAACTTTGTCCCAGTTATGTGTGTGCGTGTGTGGTTATATGGCTTGTGCCTGTGCCTGCAGTTATTTCATATATGTGACATTCAGTTATTTCACATTTTATATATAAAACATTCTATAATTTATATAACCTAAAACAATTAAAGGTTGAAAAAACATTTAGTTATTTCACATTCATATGTAAAACATCCTTTATATAATATAAATTACCTATAAGGACTACTGAGTACAATGAGCGTTGATGTAATAGGTATTTGGTTTAAAACAGTATTGCAATTGATTTGGATATTTTGGCCTTAATATACACTTGTAGCTCCACACGGGAGTCAGTCTGCAGTTGCTGCTATGTAATTAATTCGTCTATATGAACATTTGTGTCGTGTCTTATAATGCACGTGGACTGCGTGTTGGCCACAGTGATACTGATAAATCACGCCGTGTCGTTGTGGACAAATTGATGGAGAGATGTGACATTTTGTGTGTCCATGAGACGTTCCTTGCCAAACAAGAACTGGAAGGATTAAATTCCTAGCATAGAAACTTTCATGGAGTGGGTGAATCAACAACTGACTTAAGTGCTAAAGTTGTCCGGGGGAGAATTCCTGGGGGGGTTGCTACGTTGTGGAATAAAAAATATGATCAGTTGGTTAATGTTATAAGACTGGGAGTTGACTGGGCTATTGGTATTGAGCTGTGTTGTAATGACAGAAATAATAATTTTGAATGGTTATACGCCATATGAGTGCATATATAATGAGGATGAGTACATCAGTAGATTGGCATTTATCATGTCTTTTATTCAGGATAATTCTTCCACCTGCATATATGTTTTAGGTGACATGAATGCTGACATAACTGATGCAAACTCTTCATTTGGTAATCATTTTATGCAGTTTTGTACAGACAGTGGATTAATTTTATCTAGTAAGGTATTATTGCCAAATGATAGTTATACTTATATCAGTGAGGCCTGGCACTCTACTTCCTGGCTAGATCACTGCCTTTGTACAGTGGATGCCCATGACTCCATTCAGATAATGAAGATTGATTATGATCTGGCTACTACGGACCATATACCCTTTCTCATGGTGGTGAACACGGGCAATATACCGGTGTTGTTGCCTGTGGACAATGGCATTGATGTAGAGAAAATAAATTGGTCAAAAATTTCCAAGAAAGATCTTAATAGATATGTTGCTCATTCAGATGCTTTGCTGGGCAATATTGAGGTCCCAAAAGATGCATTATTGTGTCGGGATATGAACTGTAAGAATGTACAACACTGTAAGGATTTATGTTCCCTGTATGAAGCCATTGTGGAGTCTCTCAGTATCTCGAGTAGGCCTCTATATAAAAACTAGGAAAAATGTGTGCATTGCTAAGCCAGGGTGGAAGGATCACGTAGAAGAGCTTCATGTAGAGGCCCGAAATGCTTTTAAAAAATGGGCTAAGTCAGGCAAAAGTAGGCATGGCCCCTTGTTTGAAACAAAAAAAAAGCACTAATGCCAGATTTAAATGTGCACTTCGCTATATTAAAAGAAATGAAAACATTATGAGGTCTGATTCACTGGCATGGAAGCTGCAAAATAATAATGTTAATGACTTCTGGAAAGAAATTAAAACTATTAATAATTGCAAAACATCTCTTCCGTCTAATATAGATGGTGTGAGTGGTCCTGATGAAATTTCACAGTTATGGCGGAAACATTATTGTGAACTACTAAACTGTGTAAAAAGTAATCTGTTTGTGGTGGATAATGTGGAGTATAATGATGATGTTGTTATCACTTCTTCTGAAATCCATGAAGTAATATTGAAGCTAAGAGATATAATAAGGCATGTGGTCCGGATCATATTACAGCTGAACATCTTAAACTTGCCAGTAAGAAACTGTGTCCTCTGGTGGCTATGTGCTACACAGGGTTTTTTGTTCATGGAGAGTTACCTGATTCTATGCTGTCTGTTGAGCTGGTACCTGTTATCAAAGATAAAGTGGGGAAGCTGAATAGCTCACATAATTATCGGCCAATAGCTTTGGCCAGTGTTATGTCAAAAGTGCTGGAGAAAGTTATATTGTGTAGACTTGAGAGGTATGTCTTGTCTACTGATAATCAATTTGGTTTTAAACGAAAGCATGGTACTGATTTATGCATTTTTGCACTAAAGGAAATTTTAGATAAATATAATAAACAAAATTCCACAATGTTCTTGTGCTTCATTGATGCTTCTAAAGCATTTGACTGTGTTAATCATCAAAAATTGTTTTTAAAATTGATTAAAAGTGGGGTCCCTGGTTTTTTTATTAGAATCTTGGTCTATTGGTATTCTCATCAGACAATGAGAGTTAAATGGGGGAGTGTAACATCCGCTCCCTTTCAAGTGACCAATGGGGTTCTCCAGGGTGGAATTCTGTCTCCTTTTCTTTTTAATGTATAAATGAATGATTTGTCTGTGATTTTAAATGCTTGTGGTACAGGTTGTAGGGTTGGTGACCCACTAATTAATCACTTAATGTACGCTGATGACTTGGTCATTTTTAGCCCATATAGTGCTGGTATACAACAGCTTCTGAGACTATGCACACAGTATGGTGCGGATTTTTATATAAAGTATAATCCAAAAAAGAGTAAAATTATGACTATAAGAAGTAGAGAAGATAGACAGTCACACTTTCCTGACTTCTATCTATCTGGTACTGTACTTGATGTATGCACAGATATTACATATCTGGGCCATATTATTGCAAATGACCTGTCCGATGACAAGGATATTTATAGGCAGCGTCGTAAGCTGTATGCTCAACGAACAGTTGTGTCGTAAGTTTAGTATGTGCTCTGTCCCTGTGAAGATCTCACTCTTTAGAGCGTACTGTACACCATTGTACACTGCCTATCTGTGGTGTCGTTATAAGCAAGTCAGCATTAGAAAGCTCATACTGGCTTATAATGACAGCATGAGGCTGCTGCTAAGAGCTCCAAGAGACTCCAGTGCAAGCCATATGTTTGTTAGTGTTGGGGTACCTACCTGTGCTGCAGTTTTACATAACTTGATGTATAGATTATGGGTGTCTGAGTCAAAAAATGACCTAATCGCTGTGTTGGTTAACCCTGGACGAAGTTCTGTAAGATTTTCGTTCAGACTGTGGAACCACTGGCGTACATGTCTGTATGTTAGACACTGAACACTGTGGAAGGTTTTTTTTACTTGTTGTATTTCTTTTTTATGTATTACTATGTATGTGTCTTTTATTGTATTATATGGATCCCTCTGGGTCTGAAAATAAAGTTTAATAATATAATGTTTAGTATATATGTGGCCTATGTGGCTTCCAACATAATTTTTCATCGATTATTACTTCCAGAAATGTAAGTTCTTTTACTTTTTCTATTTCAATGTCATTTAGGCCTATCATAAGTTTTTTTTGTGTAAATTTGTTGCACAATTGGCAAAATTAAGAATTTTGTTTTGCTTAAGTTCAATGTTAGTTTTTTTTTGTATCAAACCACCTCTTCATCTTTTTTAATTTATCTTTTTTTTTATTCATCTTTTTTTATTTTTAACTGAAAAGACAGTAATGCGCAGAAACCTTCACCCGCTTATCGGAAACTGTCATTGGACCGATTGGGCAGGACTTCCAAACAGAGATTTCTACACTAAGATTTATATCTATTTGTCCTGTCAGAGCTCTGAATAGCCTGTACGGGGAGAGTATACGAGAGTAAGGGGCTGTTTACACCTGGCCACTTCATTTGTTTTCTCAGATCGGATAGATATCCGATTGTGAAAAGACCAGGTGTAAATGCCCTCCGAAACGCATTCGAGGGGATTTGATCCGATCGCTCAAACCACTTCAGGAGGAGATCTGAGACGCATTCCAGACGAAACTGGACAAGTCACACGTTTATTTTTTTAGCATTTTTGGGAGGAGTACAATTTACATATGTGGTTTCAACAACCAGATGCATTTACACTTGTCCAGTTTCGTCTGGAATGCGGCCCAGACCACCTCCTGAAGTGGTTTGAGCGATCGGATTCAAATCCGTCTCGAATGCGTTTCGGAGGGCATTTACACCTGGTCTTTTCACGATCGGATAGCTATCCGATCTGAGAAAACGCATGAAGTGGCCAGGTGTAAACAGCCCCAAAGTGTTTTCTTCTTAATATCCAGTTCTCCATTTGCTCCGTTTACTATTTGCCACTAGGTAGAGCTATTTTCGATTCTCTGCTTATTTTAAATTTTTACCTTCACAAAAAACAGCCGCGTCTGAAAAGTGTAGCAGTTTGAATTTTATTCCACTGAAGTGTGGCGCTGCCCAACAGCTGCTGTAAAGTTTCGATTTCTCCCATTCTCGGGATATTTGCTTTTGCTGTGCTAATTGGCGGAGACAGCTGTCCTTACTCAAGCGTTTGCCTATATTTGTGTAGTGCGCGCTGTCGCGGAAGCGTTCAGCCTCCTCCAGTGAAGACCTTCGACTCTACCTGTGCGACTCCACCGAGCAAGGACACCTGTAAGGCACTTAATTATCTTCTTCTCCCTTTTCCTTTCCCATTTTTATCATATTTCCCCTTACTCAACATGCGCTTTCAAAACATTCTGCTGTCTTCGACAATGCTCTGTCATCACGCACAGAAAGCAGCGCAATACTGCTAATCTGCTCCCCGGTCTCTTATCCTCACACACACCTCTCTCTCTTTCTGTGGGTCTAGATGTTGAATGCCACGCTTAAATTACATAGTTCTCACTTCAGAGTTCACACTGGCGGTGCGAATGCAACCAGAAAAATAGTCCTATGGTAAATTAATGGCTAGTTCCTATAACTGAGTTCCTATAACCACCTGATGCGAAAGCCCCTATTACACTACCAGACTTTCAACTGGTTCTGGACACAACAAACTCACACAGAAACACACAAGACATTTCTAGGAGACGCGTGAGAAACGAGACGAACATGGATCTGCAGAACATCGTTGTTGTATTAACTTATTAAAGTAAAAACGACGTGGTCAGTATAGACTCATAGTACAGACAATAGATTACAATGGGAGTTAGAGGTGAGTGGCGCTGTGCTGATGACTCAAATATTGAGGCTAATTTGTTCAGCGTGTTCTGTTCATTTACTTTTCTATTGTTATTGTATTTTATCGCAACACTAAAGGACAGATACGTTAAAGGAAATAAAGGACAGCTTTGGTTTCAATAGCGACGCGTCATTCACTTTGATATACAGGTGCTGGTCATATAATTAGAATATCATGAAAAAGTTGATTATTTAAGTAATTCCATTCAAAAAGTGAAACTTGTATATTATATTCATTTATTACACACAGACATATGTATTTCAAATGTTTATTTCTTTTAATTTTGATGATTATAACTGACAACTCCCAAAAATCCCAAATTCAGTATCTCAGAAAATTAGAATATTACTTAAGACCAATACAAAAATGGATTTTTAGAAATGCTGGCCAACTGAAAAGTATGAACATGAAAAGTATGAGCATGTACAGCACTCAATACTTAGCTGGGGCTCCTTTTGTCTGAATTACTGCAGCAATGCGGCGTGGCATGGAGTCGATCGGTCTGTGGCACTGCTCAGGTGTTATGAGAGCCCAGGTTGCTCTGATAGTGGCCTTCAGCTCTTCTGCATTGTTGGGTCTGGCGTATCGCATCTTCCTCTTCACAATACCCCATGCTTGAAATATCTCACTTTGCATGTAATGAGTCTATATAATATATTAGTTTCACCTGTTAAGTTGAATTCTTGAAATAAATCAAATTTTTGATGATATTCTAATTATATGACCAGCGCCTGTATATGACTGACAGCACCAGTGCTACTGCTGCCTTCGTGTTTCATCTGCACGGTGTTTACCACGCTTGTATCATGTTCATGACCACACCGGCATCGCCACTGCAGTGGACATCAGTACTAGGCTTTGGCACGACCTTCACCATTCACCATAAACACTGTGACGGTGCGGTGCTCAGCCTCGTGCTATGGATGTCTCATGTCCCGGGATGAACATTGCTAGGCGATAGTGCCGTCCCTATGTGCCTGGGGTACTGAAGGGCGGCTGTTAATGCAGTCTGGAGACCATCATGACATGACTGAGTTTATGGCGGAATTTTAGATCCCGATAGCGCCATCTTCGGTGACCCAGTGTCGAGTGACCGACTCAAAAGGGAACGTCACCGGTTACCTAACGTAACCTCGGTTCCCTGAGAAGAGGGGTTCATTTGGAAACAAAGCTAGTCTATTTCTAAATGTAATGGTGCATGTCCACTACAGCCAATAGAATCTGTCTGCAGCCTCCAAGACTTCAAGTTACGCCCCCTCGAGTTACGCCCACTTCGGGTTGATCACAGTTTTTTTCGACTTGAGGTGCTCTAAGCGATGTTGGGTGACGTCACTTCTTGTTGACGTTCGAAGTATTGTCAAACAAAACGGAAGCTAGCTCGACCCTCCCTCCTCCTCATCCCGTCCCGTCCCCCTCCCTTCCGTGCTTCCTGAAACAGGCTTGTCCGATGTAAATTCGGGACTTCGCACGTTCCTTCTACTTTTCCTCTTCTTTGCCATTTGTTCATCGGAACGTCGTCTCTTTGTTCGTGTGTCGGCCATATCAAATTTCAAGAGAATATAATTCTAATGTTAGTCGTTGTGGTTGTCTAGGACATCTCTCCTCTAGCTAACTTCCCTCTTCATGCTTCTCTCTCCTCCACTCCCCACACCCCCCTTTATGTGCATGTGCACTAACCAATGTTCTGGGACTAATATTGTCTGTTCTGGGCTACTGCGGCAGCATTACATCCAAGAAAAAAGTGCTCAGAAAGTGCCCCCAGCCACATAAAAATAGTAGAATCTAATCCTTGTAGTTTTCCCCTCTGTCCCTATAGAGTGTTTGCACCTACGTCACGGTTTGGTCAGTTACTCGGATGCGCGGCCATATTGGAGATACTCGGATGTAAATGACAGCATGGATTGCACTTTAATGTACTATGAACACTTTGTTACACTAATTTATGATGTCTAAATCACAGAAAAAAACATGTGGAAGCTGCTAAATCATATAGAGAAGGACTTAGTAAGCAGGAGAGAGCGTGACATTTTGACAGATTGTCAGTCCATATACGATTTTTGTTCATCTGATTGAAATCTGATCAGAATTAGCTAACGTGAACAGCAAAAATAATCACATGAAGTCCGTTTCAAGCTACATCCATATGGTTTGAAATCCTATTCAAATCACATATCAGGAAATCAGTCTGAACGGATCCAATCGGATTTTATCCAATCGGATAAAATAATAATCGGATTTGGACTGATAATGTGAACATAGCCATAGTGAACTACTTTACGTCAACATTTTAGCCATAGTCAACACTTCATTTACACATGTGGTTGATGAGCTGATGCTGTGCCTCTCTCAACCACAGATGTCTTCTTTCATCAGTTTTTTGCACTCTTCTCTTTAACTTTTGGCAGTCTATAGAACTCCAAATGTTTTTTCCCGGTGCGACCGATTAGTACAAACCAAAACACAACAATTTTTCAGCAGCAACAATCAGCCAAATTTGCGAGTCCGTTCAGTACAGTGGCATTGTTTACGTTCAGTGGCGCCAATATGGCCGACTTCCGGATTGATGACGTGTTGTGGAAACCCTCTATATGGGGGAGGCTGCAGACCTGGAGCCGGTAGATATACGGCCCGAGGCAGTTTTACGCCCCTGTTGTTCCTGATGCGTCCAAAAGTGTCAAGCCACTTCGATTTCTTTTGGCCACTGATGATGGACTGTGCAGAGATAATTGAAAATGACATTAAAACATCTCTAAAAAAAGAGACGGGTGTTTATATTTTATACAAGTTTAGAGAGAGAGATTTTCATTTGCTTAAGTATCTAGCAAACACACACCTTTATGAGACGCAAGTTAAAGAGAACTTGGTAAGGACTTGGTAAAGACAGAGTATGATAAAACCCACATTAAGTACACATAGCCTACATTTTAGTCAAATCAGTAAGTATTTTAAGAAAAATGTATATTAAGATATAAATTAGATAATTAGATCATCTCATTTGTAAGAAACAACTAAAAACAGAATCTACATTCAAACCATATGGGAAAAGTTTTTAATGTGTGTTTTATCATGTATGACGTTGGAAATTATCTAAATATTTGAGTGAGTGTGCAGTTTAACTCTTTACTTAGAGAGATTTACATACGCCTTTTATAAATGTGTCTTTTGTGTGTTCACACCATAGACTGTAAAAAAAAAAAAAAAAAAAAAAAAACAAGTTCACATATTTCCAATATCTACTGGTATGCAACAAAAGAAAAAATAAATAATAGATTTCATTAATTAACTAATTAATTAATTAATTAATTAATTTACATTAAATCAAATCAATGGCCTATTTGGTGTGATCATCCCTTGCCTTGTTTTGTCCTAATGCAATTACAGTACCAGTAGACTTTGAGACTTGAGGATAAAGTCCAGGAAATTTTGTGGGCATAAGATGTTAGAAAAAAAAAAAAAAAAAAGGTCACGTGACAGGCAGAATGAGGAGCAAATGCGCACTGAGTTTTTAGAAACGAAACCGAAAGTGTTAAACGAAAGAAAACCACTTTTGAATAAGAAACAATATTAAGACTTGAAAACTCGCGAATTACAACAAGCGTATCAGTGAGAACACTCGTTTAAACAGTGCATACACTCGAAATTGACTGCACATCACATTTTTGACATTGATAGGAATTAATCGAATTTAACGGACCGGTCAACGGGACATAAATTAAGCCTTTAAATAAAATGGTTATTGAGCTGTTTACACTGTCATATGACGTCACACTCTGAGCGTATGTTTTTATTAAAATAAAAAAAAAGATAATTTAACATATAAATAACACTTTTTAAATAGCCCACTAAAGTGTTTATTACAAATAAATCACTAAATGTTAAAAATGAATAAATGTAATGAAAAAAAAATTGCGTTGCATTTACAATCCTGTGAAAAAGGGGGTGCTCCCACTAACTGTGCACCTGGCGCCATTTCTCCATCACACCACAGTTCTTGTGCGAGCGTTGCTTCATGCTTCAGCAAAAGGAGGAAGTCATATTGAGCAGTTAATCGTTAACAAAGTTTATTAACAGTCGAGAAATCTCTTCCACCAGATACTGGACTTTGCTTTGGACTCGTAGCCTACATGTGACAAGCGAACACTGTGAAGGACAGAAAAGAAATCTAAGTCTAAATTCTCTTCAGACTTCCAAGTAAGTTTTAGCTTTCTTGATTACAGTTATTTTGGGAAATATAGTATTGATTTTATACTGTTTATCACCGTAATTTAAAATTCGAAGTTAAAGTACGCCTGTTTTATCCCGGAAGTATTATAGGCCTGCTACTCCAAACAGACGTAGATGCTGCTAGAAATGAACTTACACGAATAAATATTTTGAAGGCGATGAAAGTTAAAACATGAAGTTTATTCGAAAGGGTTATTGTAAACGAATAATACGTTTCAGAAGGGTTTTCTTTTTTCATTTCGGGCGGTTGCTTTGTGATAATGCGAAATCGAAAGTATTTTAAAATAGCCTAGACCTTCAGAGATAAAACAGATAAACCTCATAGTGAATGTTCGTTTATGTCAAATATATTTAATAGTAATAATAATCTGCTGAATAATATTTTGGTTCACACAGATATTAATTATGTTCGATGTATATTACATTTTTCTCAATGTGCACATTAATTTAGGAGCATTTTAAAAATAATAAAATAGATTGTGAACTTGGGGCAATGATCAAATAAAAAATGAAAAGAAAAATTATAATTTGATAAAGTAATAAACAGTTTTGGAAATAAATGAGTGTAAAAAAAAATTGCTCATCTGCAATATGTCTCTAAGTCGTTTCCTGTCTGATGTTAATATAGACATTTAATAATTATTTCTAAGATTAAGCAGTTTATGATTTAGAATGTATAAAAACTGTATTTATCAGATGTTTCCACATTAAGCGTTCTTTAACAGGCATCTTAGAGCCTGTGCAATCTGGGTTAGACGTGTTGTGAGAAGTTTTAAGCAGCAATGTTAGCATGCTTCCCTGCGACTTATTAATAAAGATGCTTCGCTACTGAATGGCTACATTATTACTCTCTAATGCTTAGTTAATATATGTATACACTGTGTATATATATAAATATATATATATATATATATAATAGAGCGCTGCATGTGACAATTTGAATGCACTCTGACTGCTTTCATTAAGATGTTTATCAGATGTTTCCACATGAAGCGTTCTTTAACAGGCACCTTAGAGACATACCTGTGCAATCTGGGTTAGACGTGCTGTGAGAAGTTTTATGCCAGCAATGATAGCAACGCTTCCCTGCGACTTATTAATAAAGATGCTTCGCTACTGAATGGCTACATTATTACTCTCTAATGCTTAGTTAATATATGTATACACTGTGTATATATATATATATATATATATATATATATATAATAGAGCTGTGCATGAGACAATTTGAATGCACTCTGCTTTGTCATGTGGTTCTTTGCCTCCATGTTGTGCTTTAAACTTGTTTAATTTACAGCTGGTCATGCATTATCCCTTAATTAATGATCTGAAGTATTAAAACGCCATTTTGTTGCACTACATGGCAGTATATTTGTTTGTAACATCTCATTAACATATTGTCATCTCCAGGTCATGTTGGGCTGACTGTTTTACAAACCAGTGCTGATCTGTTTGCACTGGTTGTTCAGCTGCAGTAATGTCGGAGGAGCGAGGAAAGGACTCTCTCTCTAAGATGAGTCTCTCAGAGAAACAGAGGTAAGACTGCAGCTGTTTTCACACTATTGTTGTGTGCAAAACTTTAGTTTAGAACTTCCTAATGTTTTACGCAATTTACACTAATTCTAGAACAACCAGCTTGTTTGCATCCAATCGAATCTCTGTGGAGTGAAAAAAAAAGAAAAAAAAGAACTTTTGGCAAATCAAATGTTAAACACAGCAAAATATAACTAGTGTGTTTAAAGTTAATGTCTGCGGTTAAGATAGAAATAATAATTCATATAGTTTTTGTTAAACTGTATATAATTACCATTTGGAACATCAAATGCCTTGTTCTGCTCTTTGTCATTAGTGAAAGATCAGACTCTGTGCCGTTCAAAAGGTGGGATCACTCTCTTAATCTTAATTATTAGCAAGCAAGTAAAGATTTTTATCTGAAGCCAGGCTGAATGAATAAACACTGTTATTGCACTCCTGATATTAAATCAGACCCTCAGTCAACATAGTAAAAACAAGAAATAGTATAGATGTTCAGAATGGAAAAAACATATCTTAACTCAATAAGTTTTGCTGTAACTTCCGCTGGTCGTGTCATCATCAAATTTCTTTGGTTTTGGATATGCATCATTAAATTGATCCTCATAATTAGACATTTGAAGCATTTGGTATGAAACTGTACTTTTCACCATTCTCTCCACTAAAGCTGAAATGCATAGTATTACACATGGCACGTACACTAACACCAAAACTATCACTATACTAAAATTGTTATAATTTAAACAAGAACTGTCACATTTTCATAATCCCGTTATAACTTCATAAATCTCCCAGTTTGATGTCATGCAGTGGGGTATCAGCTGCCTTTCCTTGAGCTGCTTTTACCTTAACATAAATGTTAAACCCCTTCCATTCCCATAAATGGGGTCTTCCAAACAATATCCAAAGCAAACTTTTTTTCTTTTTCTTTTTTTTTTTCCAAAACAAAAGTTACCATCCCCCCTTCTGATGCATGTTCCAACCCGTGCATCAATTTAGCATATTGGGTTGAAGAAATGTTTTGGGAAACAACGTTTGCCATCAACACTAAACCAAACTCTGTCTTTAAAGGGGAACTGAAATGAAATAGGAAGTAAAGGTAAAATAACAGATGTGTTATTATTGTTATTTGTGGTAGGCAGGGTCCACTCCCCGCGGATCCTTAAAGTCTTAAAAGGTGTTAAATTAGATTTTTTTTATTTAAGGCTATAAGTCTTAAAAAAAAATTTTTTTTAAATGTCTTATTTTTACTTATGCAAGGTCTTAAATTTTAGATGAAACTTTGACTTAGACTTATCTAAATGCTTTCGAAATTAAAACTATCTAATTAGCGTAGGCCTACATATTATTTTTTTTTCCTATCTTGGTGGATTGCTTGTTCACGTGACAATTCGCGTCACTTTGCACGCGAGAGGAGAGAAGAAAACGAGTAAATGTCAGTTCAATTGTAAGTTCATTCTTTATGTGCTTAGGTGTGTGCGATATTGTCTATGAACTATGATGATATTGTAATCATTGTTTTAACTATGTACGAGGCACTGCGAGTGTGAGCTGACATCGCGTTTGTCTCTCATGCTTGCTTTCACTGCGTGATGTGTTAGTGTAGTTATAGATGTCCCCAAATGAGTTTTTGTCTTATATTTATATCATATTATGTTGTTATATTAGAATATCACATGAGCAAGAGTGCCGTTTTTCTTTGCACAATTGCAAATGTGCTATTTATGTTATACAACAGTTAAATTAACAATAAAGTTAACATTGTGAGTTACTTTTTGGACACAATATTGTCAATTCTCACTTTATATCGCCGACGAGAATTTCATAATGAAGCCGTAGTCCAACAGACAGCGATGATTTTTATTTATTTATTTTTTTTAACTGAAATCCGCGTTTTGAACGAATCATTTTAACGATTCAATGAACAATTACTTGTTTTTCTGAATGAATCAGCCGTTTGAACAACGAGGCATTGGAAAACGAGGCATTGGAAAGTTTATGAGTACATCAGGAGTTTATTTAAATAACACTTGCCTGACGGCTCATGCTACAGCTAACCTGGACGTCGACATCACTTCAGCCGTTTGGGAAAGTTTAAGGAGTTTATTTAAATAACACTTGTCAGGACTTGTACGTGTTTTTCCCAAAACACTGAAGTGACGTTGACGTCCGGGTTAGCGGTAGCATGGGCCGTCAGGCAAGTGTTATTTAAATAAACTCCTGATGTACTCATAAACTTTCCAACGCCTCGTTTTATGAGTACAGAACCTATTTGTGCTACTGTGTAAGTTTGGTACCATTCTGGGTATTCATTATTAGTGAGGTAATTTACGAGATACAGCCTTGGATCCATTTGCGCCTGAACTAAGCCATCCGCTGATTTCTCTAAATAAGTCTAACTTTAATAATGTTCAACCAAGGGAAAAAAGGCTTCTGGGGGGTGTTTGGCTCGAGGTCATGGTGCAAAGGACCCTAGGTTGATTTTACTCCGAACCATCCCTTTAAC
>FLSR01004887.1:397552-413261 GCA_900092035.1 Leuciscus waleckii
GGCTCAGATGCTGAACCCTCCTCCCTCGAGAAAAGGGTCCGACGAGAGCGGAGCATCTTTAAATGAAAAACGCTCACAGTTTGCACAAGAGGCTCTCCCGAGAGCCTCCCGCGCGCTTCAGCGATATTCTCAAAACAGACAAACAGTCCCTGAAGACGAAAAGATGTTGTCATGTGTGCAAGGCTCCCCTTTATACATCAGGTCGCGCGTTAATCAATCAAGCTGATGATTCACGGGCTGTCGCCGGTCAACATGATTGACGTGAGTTGATATTTGATTTCAGACACCTGTCACGCCTGAGGCGTTCCCCATAGCGTCATTCTGACGTAGTGTCTCGTTCCCTGTTCTCAGGGAACATAGGTTACAGTCGTAACCTGAGACGTTTTCATGAGATTTAAACCATTCATGTGCAAAAAGACTCACACCCTTTTTCTGTGCTCTCTTAAAATATCCTCGTAAACAGTTGGTTTAAATGCATGTGCAACAGTATATTGGATCCGTGCAGCTAAATAAATAATAAGAGAATAAATGTGAATGATACCGAATTTTTTTTTTTTACCTTGTTGTAATCGAAATTAAGAATCAATAAAAATCGGAATCGATAAGCAGAATCGGAATCGTTAAAATTCAGACGATACCCAACACTATTTGTGTTGTGATCAAAATGCTCTGAGCATCATAAAAACCTTCCCGTTTCCCTCTGTTCAGACTTGATCCGTGTGACTCCGTGTGCTAAAGAAACCCACACTTGATACATCTATATAAGCAAATTTTCGCCCCGTGTCTGTCCTTCCTTTTATTTCCAAGGTGATGGAAAGAATTGTCTCTCTGCAACTTCAGTCTTTCTTATCCACTAATCGCATCTATGAGATCTTTCAATCAGGTTTCAAATCACTACATAGTACTGAAACGGCCCTTGTAAGAGTCCTAAATGACATCTTAATGATTACTGATTCGGGAGCTTCTGTCATTTTAATCATGCTGGACTTGTCTTCAGCTTTTGATACTGTCGATCACAGAATTCTCATCTCCCGACTGGAGTCTTATGTAGGACTAGGCGGAGTAGTGTTAAACTGGTTTAAATCCTTCCTAACAAACAGAACTTTTTCTGTTAAAATTGGAAATTTTACTTCATCATTACGCAAGCTATCCTGTGGCGTACCGCAGGGATCTGTTCTTGCACCTACTCTCTTTTCCTTATACTTACTTCCCTTGGGATCCATTTTCAGGAAACATAATGTAGCCTTCTATTGTTACGCTGATGACATGCAAATTTATCTGCCTTTGACGCGGTAATGAGAATGCTGTTAGTAATTTATCAGCGTGTTTTAATGATGTAAAGGCATGGCTCTCAGAAAACTTTCTTTTTTTAAACTCAGATAAATCGGAAGCTATTGTTTTTGGCCCCTCCGAACATAGAAGACAACATTTACCAAACCTTGATTCTTTAAACATTACTATTTCAGCAAAAGTTCGTAATTTAGGTGTGGTAATTGATAACAACTTAAAATTTGATAGGCAAATTGCCTCGGTAGTGGGCGCTAGTTTTTTTCATCTTTGCTCTTTATCCAAAATAAAATCCTTCCTATCTAATGCTTCTCTAGAAGTTGCTATTCACGCCTTTATAACATCCAGGCTAGATTACTGCAACTCTCTGTATTATGGGGTTTTTAAGAGTCAAATCTCTCGATTACAAGTTGTTCAGAATGCAGCAGCGCGTTTTTTGAAGGGAGGTAAAAAATTTGATCATGTGACACCGCTTCTGAGATTCCTTCACTAGTTACCTGTTCAATATAGAATCAACTATAAAATTTTACTACTAGTCTATAAATCCTTAAATAATCTTGCACCAGCTTATTTATCGGATTTACTTCACCCATATACTTCAAATCGAGAACTGAGATCAGGAAACAAATCCCTCCTTCCTATTCCTAGAACCCGCTTGAAAAAGAGGGGAAATAGAGCTTTTTAAGTGGTGGGCCCCACTCTATGGAATAATCTTCCTATCCAACTTAAAATGGCTTCCACTCTATCTGAGTTTAAAACAGCGCTAAAAACTCATTTGTTTGGATTAGCTTTTAATGTGTAATCTACTTGAACTTATCTTTTAATGCACCATATTTTGATTGACGATAGTGATGTTGTTGGTTCAATGTGTATTGTGTTGTGATTATTGTACAGCACTTTGGTCCGCCAAAAGCCGGTAGTAAATGTGCTCTAGAAATAAACAAACTTGAACTTGAACTTGAACTTGATCACTGGCCTGGCCCAAAGAGTGGCAACTTGTCTTCAAAGGCCTTTATCACCTTGCCCCCTGAATGACCTTAGTGGAGATGGTGTGTGGGGCTCTCCTCGTGCTTCACAGACAGTGACCACCCATCCCCCTCCCATCACCAGACAGCGCCAGCCATTTTGGCCCAGAGACAAACTTTCAATTCACATATGAAAAGAACATTAGCTCCATTTACCCACAATCAAACCGTACCCAAATCTATATAGTATTGTTCTCTTGAGCAAAATCATCAAGAATCTCCGGACTCTACCGCATCTGGACTTTTTCAGCAACCAAAGTCAAAGCAAGTGGCGAATCATGGCGGCTAAAGATCACATGCGTCTGGCAGGTGCTACGTGTGGTTCAATAAAGCCACCTATTTTCTGAATCGAGAATCAGAATCGAGATCAAAATTGTATTGTTATTGTATGTAAAAAGCACTTTAGTGAAGTTGGTCTTGAGTGTGTTGGTGTGGATATCTCACTTTCTGCCGAAATGTCATTTTTTTTTATTTGTATGTATCGTAAACCTTCAGCAAAGTTGGATTTTTATGACCAATTGAAACAACTTCTTAACCACTGTGATTTGAAAAAGGAAGTAATTATCATGGGAGATTTTAATATTAATTGATTTCTTTTAATATTTAAAAGGAAAAAATTAAAACAGATTTTTCACTATTTTAACTTCACACAACTGATACACCAGTAGCCTACTAGAATAACCCCTCACTCTAATACTAGAATAGAATAGTATTTTTTACAAATAAACCTGAAAGTATTTTAAAGCATTATAACCTTTTGACAGGGCTGTCTGATCATAATGTATTTTTTTTCCCAATTTTTCAAGAAAACTAACAAAGCAATGCTTTTTAAATTAATTTAAAACCACTGCTTATCGTGATATAGTCCTTAAAAATAAGCAACAAAATCTTGGAATAGCTTTAAAAGAGATTGATTGGAGTGAAATCCTGCAAAGCGAAAACATAGAGAGATTTTTTTTTGGGAAAAGTTAAAGAAGTGTTGGAGTTGTTTACTAGAAAGGGACGGTTAACAAAAATAAAGGAATACGTCGCCCTGGGTTAACAATGAATGTAGGAAATTGATGAAGGATACAGATCAGCTCCTTAAAAAATCGCTGAGTTCTGTTTTTTTAACTGATCAATATAAATATACTTCTATGAGGAATAAAGTAATACAGACTTTACGAAAGGCCAAAGGCAGTTTTTTTTATGAACATTATAGCTGGAAAACAAAAGAACATGGATAAAAGTTTTGAACTTAAAATTAACAACATTTTAGTAAAGGATTATAGCTACTAATTTTAATGCACATTTTATAAATCCAGTTGATGAATTAACCCAGCTTTTTACAATAAAATACATTACTTTCAGACCTATTCATTTTGATCAACCTAATTTTCAAATAGATGAAATAACTGAATTAGAAGTAGCAAATATTATTGATGCATTAAAAACCTCCAACGCAAAGGACACCTATGGGCTTGATGCAACATTTTTAAAATCAAATAAAGATTCTTTAGTATGCCCAATAACACACATGGTAAATTTGTCCTTCAGGCATGTAGTTGCTTGGAAGGTGGCTACAGTTGTCCCAATTTATAAATCTGGAGATAAATCAAATTTGAAAAATTATAGGCCAATTAGTATCCTTCTGATTATATCTAAGGTTGCAGAAAAATGGGTAGCTAATCTTTTGACTAATCATCTAAATAAGGGTTTTACTACTTTATATCCAATCCAATTCGGTTTTCGCAGCAATTATTCAACAGATTCAGCAAATTGTTTTTTTTTTGAGAAAGTGTGAAATGCTTATTAGATAAGAGTTGGTGCTGTCTTTTTAGATCTAAAGAAGGCATTTGACACTGTTAACCATCAGGTGCTTTTATTTAAACTAACACATTTAATTTTTTTGGGAGGAAGCAATACTTTGGATAAAATCATATCTTTCAATTAGGAAACAATGTGAATGTATAGTATTAAATCTTCTTACACTGCTTGCCTCAAGGGGGTTCCACAAGGTTCTATTTTAGGACCAATTTTATTTTCACTTTATATTAATGACTACTGGAGTATGTAAAGATGTAAATGTTCAGATGTATGCAGATGATGTAGTTATTTTTACCCATGCTAAGAATTTAGCAAAAGCTTAGATTACTTTGACTTCTGCTATGACCAATATTCAGAATTGGCTTACCAGGACAGGTTTATTATTGAACCCCAAAAAAACTGTGTGCATGATGTTTTCAAAACAGTTAGTAGAGATGACACATTCAAATGTATTCCTGAGAGGGGAGGAGCTTGAAGTTGTTAAAGAGTTTACGTATCTTGGGGTTACTTTGGATTCGACTCTCACTCTTAAAAGTCTCGGGTATATTTGTGGCAATAGCCAACAATACATTGTATGGGTCAAAATGATCGATTTTTCTTTTATGTCAAAAATCATGAGGATATTAAGTAAAGATCATGTAAAGATCAACATTGACCCATGTGACTGGTTTTGTGGTCCAGGGTCACATATTGTACAATTTTAAGTACATTAGGCAATTCTTGACAGTCGGTGCTGCAAGGTTGTATTTACATTCAATGATTTTTTCACATATCCAGTATTGTTTCAATAGTTGGTCATTCACAGGTGACACAAGATAATAGAAACACTGTATAAGCAGCCATTTCATTACTGTAAAATTCATTGAGTTTTGAAAATTAAAAAAAGTTCAGTTATGCCTGTTTTATTTATAAGGTCGTATAAATGGACTTGCCCCACCTCTGTTAAATGAGTTTATAAAACAGAGGACAGATTGTGGTATTGGTACCAGGTCTGTCATTTGAAGGGTTTGTGAAGTGCCATATAGGCGAACATCTTTTGGTCAGAAAGTATACTGTGATAGGGAACAAATATTGGAATAGTTTACCACAGTCAATAAGACGATGTTCTACTTATCACACTTTTAAAGATCATCTAAAGAAGTGGCTTATGACGAATCAGGTGTGTAAACCTTTTTCTTAGTAATTTTAGTAGTGTGTTTTTGGTATTGTTTTTTTTAGTGTTGTGTTGTGTGTATAGCTGAGTATTTGTTCTTGTTGTATGTACCTGCCAGGGACTGTAGACGTAAATTAGCAATGTTGCTATAATCCGGCTTGTTTACATTATGTATTTTGTACAAATGTTCATTAACATGCATTGTCCCTATCAAATAAAAAACAAACCAAACCAAGTAACCATCTGCAGCCAGATGCATTTCTAAGTTGTGCCCCTTTAAGGTGATCCTGATTCTTTGATGTTTCTTAATGTCACTTAAACAATTTCGGATGCTGCTACAAACTATAAGCGCTGTACGTGCTAAGAGTGCTACAAAATATAAGCGCTGTACGGGCTTAAATTTTTTTTTTTTTTTTTGGACCATGAAAAATACCCTTTCTGTGAGTTGATAGACAACCAAAACTTAGCGTTCTCTGGATGAACAGGTTAATTGATTATAAAGTTAATTCTGCTATATCAAGTTAATTCTGTGTTAACTGATCCAAACTTGTATAATTAATTATAATGAGTTATGATTAATTATTAATATTTCCCCTATCAATATTTAACTACTATGTACTTACATAAAAAATGTAAGACGTAATTTCCACTGAAACAGGAATACAGGGTGGGACATATTGAAATGCTCCACCTCTTCTTTTTTATATAGTTTGATAGCGAATAGTGCTAGCTATTTTATCATCTGGGTTTTTTCCGATCGAGTTCATCACAGCGGGCGGAACGCATCATATGGTGCGTTCAAGTCCTCCTGGGAAGTTCGCACTTACTTACTTTCCTGTTTACGACGGCAGGTGCGATCAAGTCACTTTGGTCGGAGTAAGATGGCGGTGTACTTTCTCTTAATTAATTACAAAAAAATACAGCAAGGTTCTTAAACTCTAGTTCTAGAAAATGAAGAACAAAAAAATGTGCATCAGGTGTAGGCCTACTTTGTTTTTCATTCATTTATGAAGCCACTGCAAACTTTATCGTTGCATATTACATTGTTATATTATAATGCCATCATATTCTGTTCAGGCAATTAGCTTACATCGCTGTAAATAGAAAAGCCTGACAATATCACAGCTAAACATAGGTGTCATTTACACTGGGGACGCGGGGAATGTCCCCACCACTTTTTGAAATGGCTGATTTTGTCCCCACCACTTTTTGAAATGGCTGATTTTGTCCCCACCACTTTTTGAAAGCATTTGGTTAAAATGTTCTGAAAAATCAAGCGAACCAAGAAATGAAATCAATCCTAAGTTTAACTGGGAGCCAGTGTAAAGACCTGAGGACTGGTGTGATGTGTTCATATTTTCTGGTTCTGCTCAGAATCCTAGCGGCAGGGTTCTGTAAGAGCTGCAACTGTTTTATGGTCTTTTTGGGAAGGCCAGTGAGGAGTCCGTTACAATAATCCACCCTGCTGGTGATGAAAGCATGCACAAGTTTCTCTAAGTCTTGTATGGAAACAAAGCATGTAATTCTTGAAATATTTTTGAGATGATATTATGCTGATTTAGTTATTGCTTTGACATGACTACTGAGACTAAGGTCTGACTCTAGTGTCACAGCAAGATTCCTGACTTGATTTTTAGTTGTTTGACCCCTGGAGTGGAGGTATGCGTTCACCTTGATAACTTCATCTTTGTTTCCAAATGCAATGATTTCAGTTTTATCTTTGTTTAACTGAAGAAAGTTTTGGCACATCCAACTGTTGAGTTCATCAATGCATTGGCACAGGGAGTCAATTGGGCTGTAATCGTTAGGCGATAGGGCTAAGTACAGCTGTGTGTCGTCTGCATAGCAGGGACTTTTACATGTGCAGTCGACATTGTTGAGGGTTTTATGCTGAGTATTTTCCTGTTGTTGACTGGCCTACGCTATGCCCATTTTTGATGCACCGTTATTCAATATTTTTCCCGTCCTTCTGTAATGTTTTTTCATCTGATCTTTTGTCCCCACCACTTTTCAAAACAAACTGACGCCCCTGCAGCTAAATAACTTGAAGTATTGTGGTATTCCGCCATGTTTCTCACTGACATGCCCTCAACTCGTAAAGATCGGGGCTTAAAGAAAATCCCGAGCTCCCCACTCGTATTTACGACATTGTGGTGGCGTTCATGTGCGCTCAACTCGTAAATCTTTACGAGATGACTTGAACGCACCAATACACTCAGTGATAACAAGCCACACTCATTTAAAAAAGTAAAAAAGTTTTTAATTTTTAAACTATTATTTAAAAAATTACAATCGTTTTTTTTTGTTACATTTTTTACAATAGTTTAGGCCCTCTCTGAGGGCCCTGACGGTTCCCCACTGCTTTAAAATATAGCATTCTGTGCAGAATTCAAAGGATCCGATATGTTTTGTGGTTGCATCGCTTGTGCATACAGTATGATGTGCTGTCGTGTCTCTGGACTGGAGCAGAGTGTGTGCGTGCTGCAGCGGTTCGTGTGACGCTGTAGATTCTAAAGAGCATTTGATTGTGACAGAAAATCTGATGAGAAGTTGAAGTGCAGGGTGGTCATTAAAAATCATTGATCCATATTGGCCCAAGTGAGAGACCAAATTTGATACTATTATTATGATAAAATAAAATGCTACTTGTAACATGTATGCTCTGTTGTTTTACTTTGTTTCATTGTGTTTTTGGTTCTGTCCAGTTTACCAGTGTGCCCCGTCAGTTGACCTATTTTTCGTAGTCTATGTCTGTTTCATTCATTACACCTATTGTCCAGTTTATTAGCTTATTAGTTCCTTCATTTGTTTCAGCATTTATACTCCCTGAGTATTTTTGAATTAAAGACTGTTTCCTGGATTATTCCTGTTGTGTGCTTTGTTCAGAACAACTAGCCGTGACAATACTATAATATGTTTAAAGAAATGTTATACCTGAGATCAGTCTGTGTATCTCCACTCTTAAAATGTAATGGTTGATCCATAGACTCGTCACTCCTCATAGACACACAGCTGGGCTCTGGTTCTGGTCTATTCTGATGAACTGAGCTATAACAAAGAGAGATTACAGTTAGTGCATTAAAATAGTTTTCGTTATTATATATATTTTTTAAATCACATATTCATTTATTTAAAATAAAATAAAAACTTTAGAGCTCTTATTTTTATTTTTACTATGTTGATACAAAAACTGTAAATTAAACTAAGTGCTCTCATAGATGTGTCCTTCTGTGTGAGCAACAATGGTACAAATATAAAATGAAGATAAAAACACCTAGAATAAATACCACATTACCTAAACACCATAATATAAAGATGTTAATTATATGTTATCTAGAAATGTTATACCTGAGATTAGTCTGTGTATCTCCACTCTTGAAACCTACTAAATGATCCAAAGACTTGCTTATCTTCTGATGAACTAAACTATTAAAAAAGAAAGATTATTCCTTTATGATGATAATCATTATATTATAAGGTTTTAAAAAAGCATGTAAAGAGCACTTTATGAGAAAGCTAGTCTTATTGTATTTTAATTGTATTTCAATGTGAATGTATCAGTTGTGCATTATTTATTTGTATTCAGAATATATTTCCCTGTGGATTCTGTCGGTGCAGGCTCTGCAAACAGACTTTTACGACATGGACTCAACAGTAATGCCACAACATGTAGCCTAAGTACGTGTTTATTCTAATGCCTGATTTGTGACCAGTGATTTCTGATATGTAATGATGTATCAAGTGTTTTAGGCCAAGGCCGTAGAATGATTGTCATTATCCACCTTATTCTGCTCTAAACAATGAGCGCTGCCATAACGACGACTCCGGTTGCCTACTTCCGGTTCGTAGCGCTTGACCTGTACTAGCAGCGAGAGAATGAGTTTAAGCTCCTCATGTGCTGTTGTTGGTTGTTTTAAAAATTCAAAGATTTCAGACTTTTTAGAAACTGAGTGACATTAGACATTAGCCAATCATAGCAGTGGGTGTTTACACTGAAGTCTCAAAGCAGAGCCCCACCCCACCCCCGGCAAGTCACTGCAAGTCACTAAAGCAACACGCGTCAAATATCTTCCCAAACTTGTAATGCGAAGCATTTATAAACCTGTTGTCCAACAAAAGACAACATTGAATAACATGTCATACTCACTTCATATCGTCAGTTGAGTGTTTGAAATTTCTTTTTGTCAACGTGGCTTCTTATCACAGAATGAGGCAGATAATATGTTAATTTACAGTATTCTATACAGTGATAAAGGCTGGATTAGCATTACATTATAAAAATACCTGGATTAGCATTACATTATAAATATACTTTTATTTTTATTTATTTTTTTATGGTTTGATTACCCAATATTTGTTTTGCCATATGTCAATTCACACTGAATGCATTTATGTAAAGCGTGTCTGTAAAACTATTTTAGTTTGTGTGTCATCCAAATCTCACATTTTTAAGTAAAATATTAGAGAAAATTGTTTTTAATCAGTTAAATACATTTTAAATACTCATCAATATTAGAGATGTTTCAGTCAGGTTTTAGAAAACATCATAGCACAGAGACCGCTCTTATAAAAGTAGTAAATGACATAAGAATAAACTTAGATAGAAATTGGCCTTCAGTTCTGGTGCTGCTTGACTTGAGCGCTGCGTTTGATACTGTTGATCACCAGATTATCTTAAATAGATTAAGCGAGTACGTTGGCCTATCTGAAACCGTTTTTAATTGGTTTTCATCATATCTTAGCGGAAGAACATCTGTAGTATCTGTTAATAATACCTTTTCTGAACATTATGAGGTAATGTGTGGTGTTCCTCAGGGATCAATTTTAGGACCACTACTTTTTAATTTATATATGTTACCTCTCGGTCGTATTATCAGGAGACATGGTATATCTTTTCACAGTTATGCTGATGATACACAGTTATATATAGCCGTATCTCCTGATGACACTGGTCAAATTGATTTACTTGCAAATTGCATTCAAGACATAAATGACTGGATGTCGCAAAATTTCTTACAACTAAACAAAGACAAAACAGAAGTTTTGATAATTGGATCAAAAGCTCAGAGAGAAAAATTGACCCCTAAACTAAATATCCTGGGATTAAACCCAAAGCAGAGTGGCAAAAAATTTAGGGGTAGTCTTTGACTCTGATTTTAATTTTAAAGCGCATGTGAGTAATATTACAAAAATTGCATTTTATCATTTAAAGAACATTGCTAAAATAAGACCATTTCTCTCTTTGAGCAATACAGAAAAATTAATGCATACATTTATAACTAGCAGACTTGACTATTGTAATGCCCTCCTTTCTGGTCTACCAAAGACTACAATTAATAAATTACAATTAATACAAAACTCAGCTGCTCGAGTAATGACAAAGACCAAGAAGAGAGAACACATCACACCTATACTAAAATCATTACATTGGTTACCTGTTAGTTTTCGTATTGATTTTAAAAACCTTTTATTAGTTTATAAAGCACTGCATGGACTTGCTCCAGACTATCTTTTAAAAATGCTTATAATATATGAACCTATAAGGACTCTTAGATCATCGGATTCTTTACTTTTAACAGTACCACTCAGTAAAACTAAAAGATTTGGTGATGCTGCTTTTAGCCGCTACGCTCCTCGCCTCTGGAATAATCTTCCAGAAGAAGTAAGACGTGCTAGAAATATAAATAGTTTTAAGTCAAAATTGAAAACATATCTTTTTAGCCTGGCCTTCCTATAAAACCTATAATTTCCTTTTCTTCTTCTTTTCTTCATTTTTATACATTTTCATAAATTTTTATTTTTATTCTTGTATTTTACTTGTACTTGTATTTTTGGTGTGTCTGTAAAGCACTTTGAACTGCATTGACTTGTCTGGAAAAGTGCTATATAAATAAAATTTGCTTGCTTGCTTGCTGTGTGTCAAAATCGTGATTAAAATCGAAATTGAAAAATTGATCAAAGAAATCATGATTGGGTTTTTTGTCCATATCGCACAGACCTACCCTTAAGAGCGTTCAAATCAGAGGGCTAAAATCAGGGTAGGAAAATGCCTTTCATTTCTATATTATGACAATTTTGATGTAAAAATCATAGGCTAACAAGTGCACCCCGCAGTCAATATTATAAACAATACAGTTCCAGTTTCTGTCATTTTGTGATTTAATATAGTGTTCATTTATTCAAAGTACCTGCATCCTGGAGAAACATCTTCATCTCTGGATGTTTGTGTGTCATCCATGATGAAGATGAACAGTTGGAACAGAAGCTGCACTGACTCTGGATGGAAATGACAAACACAATAATTCAACTGAACGGATCCTGAGAGTTAGAGAAACAGGATTGAGATGCGGCGTTCAAACACACAATAGTCGTAACACAAATGCTCAAATAAACCACAGACAACACGGAAAACCAATGAAACCACGTTAACTTGCTTAAAATGGAAAAAAAATTCAAATAACTACGTACTGCTTTCTTCAGGGAAAACATGAATGAGGAAGTCACCTGTAAAGCTTCTCGAGACCTGAACACTCACCTTGATCAACATTTAATTAGCCTACAATTCACAAATCTCCATTTCTTTCAAGCAGCCACACGTAATTTCATTATAATCTTCTTATTGAACACTGTTACTCCGTAATGTAGAGTCAATTTAGACCGTTTAAATGGCGAAACATGAACTCTGAACATTTACTTTCACTCTGAATTTGTGACGCGAGCGACAATGACGTCACGTTACGCTCTTGATCTCAAGCCTCTGCAAGGAGTTGCAAGTTTTGTGCAGTTTACCCTGAATAAATTATTACAGACATTCACTTAGTATAATGTTAAAAGATACAGTAAGGCAAACTTAAATTAGGTGGACACGAGTTCATTTTGTCGAGATAACGAGTTTAATAAAGTTGTATTAATATGACCGTCTGTAATTTTTCTCTTCAAAGTGTACACTTGCAGGTGTTTACTATAATTAATTTACTGTTAGGCCCATTAAATAATAATGAATGATAAAATAAAATGCTACTTGTAACATGTATGCTCTGTTGTTTTACTTTGTTTCATTGTGTTTTTGGTTCTGTCCAGTTTACCAGTGTGCCCCGTCAGTTGACCTATTTTTCGTAGTCTATGTCTGTTTCATTTATTACACATATTGTCCAGTTTATTAGCTTATTAGTTCCTTCATTTGTTTCAGCATTTATACTCCCTGAGTATTTTTGAATTAAAGACTGTTTCCTGGATTATTCCTGTTGTGTGCTTTGTTCAGAACAACTAGCCGTGACAATACTATAATATGTTTAAAGAAATGTTATACCTGAGATCAGTCTGTGTATCTCCACTCTTAAAATGTAATGGTTGATCCATAGACTCGTCACTCCTCATAGACACACAGCTGGGCTCTGGTTCTGGTCTATTCTGATGAACTGAGCTATAACAAAGAGAGATTACAGTTAGTGCATTAAAATAGTTTTCGTTATTATATATATTTTTTAAATCACATATTCATTTATTTAAAATAAAATAAAAACTTTAGAGCTCTTATTTTTATTTTTACTATGTTGATACAAAAACTGTAAATTAAACTAAGTGCTCTCATAGATGTGTCCTTCTGTGTGAGCAACACTGTTAAATTATAAAATGAAGATAAAAACACCAAGAATGAATACCACAATACCAAAACACCATAATATAAAAATGTTAATCATACCTGAGATAGTCTGAGATAGTCTGAGATAGATCAGTCTGTGTCTCTCCACTCTTGAATCCTACTAAATGATCCAAAGACTTGCTTATCTTCTGATGAACTAAACTATTAAAAAGAGAAAGATTTATTCCTTTATGATGATAATCATTATATTATAAGGTTTTAAAAAAGCATGTAAAGAGCCTTTATGAGAAGGCTAGTCCTATTGGATTTTAATTATATTTCAATGTGAATGTATCAGTTGAGCATTATTTATTTGTATTCAGAATATATTTCCCTGTGGATTCTGTTGGTGCAGGCTCTGCAAACTGACTTTTACGACATGAACAGTAATGCCACAACATGTAGCCTAAGTACGTGTTTATTCTAATGCCTGATCTGTGACCAGTGATTTCTGATATGTAATGATGTATCAAGTTTGTTAGGCCAAGGCCGTAGAATGATTGTCATTATAGTACGGCGTTATTGAATTGTGTTCCCATAGCATCTAGCGACACAAAACCGTATTGATAGGGAACATACTCGGTTACTGCCGTACTCAGATAACGTGAACGAGTATTGCATAGACGGCTGTACCATCATGCTGCATGACTGGGCAATTGTCGCTTTCAATCGAATTAATCTGAAATCTTGTGGCGAAATGCCCGCTTTTATTGAAGGATAGCCCAGCCCGTTTCGGTGGGCTATCGCGCCATAGGTTCGTGCAGTTTCACTGTATAGCCATAGGCTCGTGCAGTTTCACTGTGTGATTCAATAAGGCATCAGTATTCTGACAAAAAGGAGTTTTCCCATAGCGTCTAGTGACACAATACTCGTTCACGTTATCTCAGGGAACTGAGGTTACGTCAGTAACCAAGTACGTTTATCAGTGACTGTGTTATGGATTCTCGCCAAAACTCCCGTTATACTCAATGAATCTCTTATTTCCATTGTGATTGTACTGTTAGTTATGATGAAAGGATTCGTGAGAGTACAGAAATCGAGATGCAATGACGAGATCACTGCATTCATGCGCTCAACATGTCTGTGATCGTGATCTAAATATAATGCTAACTATATAATGTTATGCTCAAATTTTTCACAATTAGTTAACCTTGAGAGCTGTAGTAGTAAAAACATGATAAATGTTTTCGAGAGATTTCCATATGTACAGAGCCTCTGCACATGTAATACTTGCCTATTTCGTATGCAAAGACATTAGCCAACATAGCAGTGGGTGTTTACACAGAAACATCTTCCCAAACTTGTAATGCGAAGAATTTATAAACCTGATGTCCAACAAAAGACAACGTTGAATAACATGTTTTTATTCACTTCATATCATCAGTTGAGTGTTTGAAATTTATTTTTGTCAACATGGCTTCTTATCACAGAATGAGGCAGATAATATGTTAATTTATAGTATTATATACAGTGATAAAGCCTGGATTAGCATTACATTATAAATATACTTTTATTTTTATTTATTTTTTTATGGTTTGATTACCCAATATTTGTTTTGCCATATGTCAATTCACACTGAATGCATATATATAAAGCGTGTTTGGGTGTCAAAAGCGTGTCTGTGTGTCAAAATCATGAATAAAATCAAAATTGAAAAATGTATCAAAGAAATCATGATTGGGTTTTTTGTCCATAGCGCACAGACCTACCCTTAAGAGCGTTCAAATCAGAGGGCTAAAATCAGGGTAGGAAAATGCCTTTCATTTCTATATTATGACAATTTTTATGTAAAAATCATAGGCTACTAACAAGTGCACCCCACAGTCAATATTATAAACAATACAGTTCCAGTTTCTGTCATTTTGTGATTTAATATAGTGTTCATTTATTCAAAGTACCTGCATCCTGGAGAAAAATCTTCATCTCTGGATGTTTGTGTATCATCCATGATGAAGCTGAACAGTTGAAACAGTCTATGATCTTCAACACTGACTCTGGATGGAAATGATAAACACAATAATTCAACTGAACGGATCCTGAGAGTTAGATTGAGATGCGGCGTTCAAACACACAATGTTAGTCGTAACACAAATGCTCAAATAAACCACAGACAACACGGAAAACCAATGAAACCACGTTAACTTGCTTAAATGTAAACATATTAAATAACTACGCACTGCTTTCTTCAGGGAAAACATGAATGCGGAAGTCACCTGTAAAGCTTCTCGAGACCTGAACACTCACCTTGATCAACATTTAATTACATAGCCTACAGATTCACAAACTTCCATTTCTTTCAAGCAGCGTACGTAATTCCATTTTAATCTAATTGAACACTATGTTACTCCGTATTGTAGAATGAATTTAGACAGTTTGAATGGCGAAACATGAACTCTGAACATTTACTTTCACTCTGAATTTGACGCGACTCACGCGAGCTACAATGACGTCACGTTACGCGCTTGATCTCAAGCCTCATCCGCAAGGAGTTGCAAGTTTTGTGCAGTTTTCCCCATAGACAGTATATAAAGGTTTTCCCTGAATAAATTATTACAGACATTCACTTAGTATAATGTTAAAAGATATACAGTGAGGCAAACTTAAATTAGGAGGACACGAGTTCATTTTGTCGATATAACGAGTTTAATAAAGTTGTATTAACCTTTAATATGATCTTCTGTAATTTTTCTCTTCAAAGTGTACACTTGCAGGTGTTGACTATAATTAATTTACTGTTAGGCCCATTAAATAATAATGATAAACAATATTTAAAAAGTATAATCATCTAACATATCT
>FLSR01004887.1:417724-441778 GCA_900092035.1 Leuciscus waleckii
AAACCACGGTTACTACTAACCTCATCTACACCTCCTTGTCCACAAAACTCTACTACACTTCCTTGAGACGGTTCCACAGTACAATCACTAAACGGCACACAAACAACGAGGATTAAGATATAAACTGTGAACAGATGTAATAAGATGTTTTACAGCCCTTTAGATTTAGATTAGATAGACAATATCCAATTTCTTCTGATTTTATAGTGAACATGAGCCATGAAAAGATTGAAAACATCTTACATTTTACTGTTCATGCTGTCTTGTGGCGTGCTTGTATGCTGAGGTATTATTGGCTGAAAGAATGATAATAATTACAACAATATATGTAGTTGAAAAAAGTAAAAACACACAGACACATACTGTATATATATATATATATTTTTTTTTTTTTTGAATATTAATTAGACCCATTAATCTTACCAGTGTGTCGGCCATGCTTGATTCATCAGTTTTCCGGGTTTTTATGACAACTTCATAGTCAGATTCTGAACTGAGAACCTGTTCTGCAAGACACAGAACAAACCAAGTAACTATGCTTAAACAAAGCAAGCATGAATTTTAGCTAACTAACCTATAAAGTCTTTCTTTCTGCAAATAAACAAGTTTATCCTTGCATAATTCTTTCCGATTTCTGTTTTGTAATATTAATGACTTCGGAGCCATCTGGGTACAGAAGTATGTAGGGTCCTTCCTCCATGTCTTTATTGAAGTCTTTCATTTTTTTTTCAGCCATCATGAGGAGATTCTTCGCAGTTATTTGTTGGTCCGTGAATAAGGGGAGTGTTTTCCCACGTTGTGGTTTTAAGTAACCACTCTGCAGACACATTATACCGACATTAATCTGTAAAAAACAACAACAACACAGTAGCAAGAGTGCCATTCACAAACCATCGCTTAACACCCATTTGAAAATTATACTGTAACGTTACCTGTACTTTCTTCTGCTCGTGTTTGCTTCCTCCTTTCTTTCCCAAGGAAAAGTTCGTTCTTTCCTTCGATTTCAGGTTTCGGTATTCCAAAAACTGTTGCAAATTGGGCGCAGGTGTTGAGTCTACACCTGTACCTATGCAAGAGACTAAACATCAACGCTGTTCACACCCTAAATGCTTAATATTCAATATTTTTCTTGGTATTAGGTCAAAGTCAAGACACGTTCTAGCAATGCTATCTAGCTAGCCATACCTGTCACGTTCTTTGCCATGGGTGTTTTCTGTCGTGTCTCTTTTAAAATCTCGAGATTTTTCCCACATGAATTACAAAAATTTGGAAGAACGCCATATTTGAATCCACAGTAAGGACAATACATGTTCACACACACACACACACAAAAAAAACGAATAACGTTAGCTTTTCTACCCTCGTTACTTCCAGTCTATGCTTCCAGTATCGCGTGTTTCCGGTTCTGGCTTGATTGACAGGTATCTCGTCCAGTCAGCGATAAGTATGTCATTCTCAAAATATACCTACCTTTTCCGTTTTGTATGAATTGTCATTGTGTTTCTGAATTGTTATTTGTTTTCTGAATTGTCGTTGTGTTTTCTGAATTGTTATTTTGTTTTCTGAATTGTTATTTTGATTTTAGACTTGCTATTGTGTTTATAATTTGTTGTTTTGTTTTTGTAATTGTGATTTGTTTTGCACCTCTCGGCCACCGTAATTTTGATCTTCATACTACAAAAGAATGAATAGAACTAAATACTTAAATATTTTTATTTAATATTTTTATTGAAATATTTAAAATCATTATTTATAAACTTAAACATGTTAAACTAATTAAAAATGTGTATATCAAAATTACATTTGTGATCAGAAAGAAATCGTACTTTTGGCCGTAATTGATTAACGTATATTAATGTATATTTCCACCTTATTTCATCTCAGTTTCTCCCCAGAACATAAGGGCAAATATAATCACAGACTTTGAAAAGTGTCAGTTTATTCTCTCTATTGTGTGATCTGACGTGGCACATTGAGAGCTGTGATACCAGATAAATTCAAGTGAAAACATTGTAGTTAAACAAATTCATAATCACAATACTGAAATTAGTACAAATTTAGAACTGGACAAATGTAGGCTTCTATTACTTCATCAAATTTAAGCTAAACGTTAACATTGTGTGTCCAGTTCTTCTATAAAGGCTATACATCTCAATAGGTTTTGCGTCTATATAATAGGTATTATAGTTTGCTTTGTGTTATTTTAATTTGTCAGTAGATTTATTAACTGAAACATAAGTAAAAATAAATGAAACTAAATGATCGTTACATTAAAACATTGATCAGGACTTGCTAACCGATGTTAGTCGGAAGCATTTGTGTTTTAGCTTTGCATGAGCACAAGACTTTAAGCTCATGCTCATGTTCTTTTGAAATGTGCATTTTTTAATTCGAAACACTTTTCAGAGCTTTGTTATTCATTGTCTGTCATTTTTATTAACGTGCGTTTAGACGATAACATTGTAGACCCTATAGCTATACATGCTGTTCACCGATGTTGGCCGACAGCGTTTATGTTTTACATTCTTGATGCTTAATAGGTAACAGTTTATTAAGCATTTTGTGTAATTATTAATGGACATTAAAACATACATTTGCTACATTCCAGTAGAGCCGCTGCACAGACGACAAAACCTGAAGGTGCTGTTAAAGGCAGATTATCATCCAATCACACCAGAAAATGATGATGAAGCTCGTCTTTAATCTGCTAAATTATTGTCTTGTGAATCATTCACGAAATTGAGATGACTGACAGTAATACCTGGCCATACGATAGCATTGAAAGAAAAATTTCAAAACAGATCCATACATTGAACAAATCAGAAAAAGACTCAACATTTTGTTGACTTGGCTAAAAATAATAATAGACTAACTAAATAGTATTGCTTTCAATATAAAAACCAATGTAAACGTAAAATAACACTAAAATTAATTAAGTTTAAAACCCCATCGCACATTTCAAGGTTTAGATAAAGTTTTGAAACAGTTTATTTAAAACAGGGTTGCATCGAGTTTAGCGTTTATTCCCTTTACGATGCAAAATGAGAAATTCAGAATCTTAATTCTTAATAATACTGTATATGTCACTGCGTGTCATCCACACCAATTACAAAAAACAACTGTGACAAATTATTTAGCCTTTGTTGCTTCAAAGAAACAAAATGCCTTGTTGAATTCACCTTACAATAAAACGAGGTTGATCGCAAATTAAAGCGCTCTGTATTGTTTAGTTGGCATGAACACGTTTCGTCAACAGTTCATGTTTAGATAAGGCCAGATTGTTGACAATCATACACACTGCTCAAACATTCTAAAACTCTACAAAACCAGTTGAAACAACTGGATTGAACACTTCAATACATTTTTTTTATGAAAAACCTTTAGCTACAATATTTATAATTTAAAGTAAAAGTTAATGTCATATTGTAGATGTCGGTGGGCAACAGAAGCCTATTCCTCGGGGGAGCAGCGCGATAACAAACAAACAAACAAAAAATACACCAAAAGACTGTCATATCTCGCTGTCAGTGAAAATAAATGAGGGCAATGACGTTGATTATTTTACTATTCCATTGAGGAATGAGACGAATGAAGAGAGCTTCTCTCTCGTGTGCGCACACACACTGACTGCGGGACAACCAAACTTCTGGGTATCTATTAACATTAACACGTTAATTGACATTAACACTTTATTGTCCTGCACCCCCACGATAAAGCCACTGAACTGCCCCTCCAAGCCCCCCACAGGCTATCTGAGAGGAGAAGTGTGATGAATAGGACGGAAGCAATAGCAAGTGCAATAATGTTTATTGAACACGAAGTTCACTCAAAACAGGCAAAGAATCACGATGAATGCAAGTAGTAGAAGATTATCCAAGCTCGGGTCAGATTCGGAACACAGACGTGACGCAGGGACTGAGACGGGCGATCCTGAAGTGAGTGAGGTGATGATGGTGAACCAGTGATGAGAACGGGAGTGAAGCGATCCGTATCCAGTGAAACAGGAGACATGAGGAAGACGGGAACAGGCACGAACACGGGAAGCTTCAAACAACGATCTGACAAACACAAGACGAAAGATAGGGCAATAAATAGGTTGACTGGAATGGTTTGCAGCTACCGCTGGTGAGTAATCAGTGGTCACGCCCACACGAAACAATCAGTGCAAACGAGACACACACATAAACACAAACACACGAGACCAGAATGAGACAGCGAATCTACCAACCGTGACAAGAAGAGCGTCTGAGACAAAGAGAAGTCGCAATTCAGACTTAACTTGCTATTCTGTGACTTTACAGTGCTTTTGAGTGGGTTTACAATGCAGAAAAGCAGAGCGCATGTGGCGGAAGACAAAACTTGTAGTCCATTATAACATCTACAAAGACAGCCTGCATGCTTTCAATATGGAACTAGGCAAAGCTAGACAGACTATCTTCTCAAATATTATAAACTGCAATTTAAACAACACACGCACTCTTTGTGCTACTGTAGAGAGACTGACAAACCCACCAAGCCAGATTCCCAGTGAAATGCTCTCAGACAACAAGTGCAGTGAGTTTGCTTCTTTCTTCTCTGACAAAATCAATAATATCAGAAAGGTGATCAGCACATCATTGAGTTGCGCTGGGCTCAGACAGATCAGACCACCTGAAAAAGTAGTAACTTTGTCTGATTTCAATAAAATTGATGGCAAAATTTTAGTAGAAACCGTACAGCACCTTAAAACATCAACATGCGCTCTTGACACACATCCCACTTCTTTTTTTAACAGTGTGCTAAACAGTTTAGAAGCAGATCTTCTAGAAGTGGTAAATGCCTCACTTCTCTCTGGGAGTTTTCCAAACTACCTGAAAACTGCAGTTTTTAAGCCCCTCCTGAAAAAGAGCAATCTGGATAAGACCATATTAAGCAACTATAGACCAATCTCAAATCTTCCTTTCATAGGTAAGATCATTGAAAAAGTTGTCTTCAAACAGCTGAACAAATCCTTATGCTCGAATGGATACTTTGACAATTTTCAATCTGGTTTACGACCGCACCACAGCACAGAGACAGCGCTCATAAAGATAATAAACGATACTCGCTTAAATACTGATTCAGGCAAATTATCAGTGCTGGTACTACTCGACCTCAGTGCTGCATTTGACACTGTCGATCACAACATACTTCTGGACAGGCTGGAAAACTGGGTGGGGCTTTCTGGGATAGTCCTAAAATGGTTCAGGTCATACTTAGATGAGAGAGGTTATTATGTGAGTATAGGAGACCATAAGTCTGAGTGGACACCCATGACATGCGGAGTCCCTCAAGGCTCAAATCTTGCACCACTCCTGTTCAACCTGTATATGCTCCCAATGAGCCAAAAAATGAGAAAGAACCAAATTGCTTACCACAGCTATGCAGACGACACACAGCTCTACTTAGCCCTATCACCCAACGATTATAGCCCCATTGACTCCCTGTGCCAATGCATTGACGAAGTCAACAGTTGGATGTGTCAAAACTTTCTTCAGTTAAACAAAGACAAAACTCAAGTCATTGCGTTTGGAAACAAAGATGAAGTTCTCAAAGTGAACGCATACCTTCACTCTAGGGGTCAAACAACCAAAAATCAAGTCAGGAATCTTGGAGTGACACTAGAGTCAGAGATTAGTTTCAGTAGTCATGTCAAAGCAATAACTAAATCAGCATAATATCATCTGAAAAATATTGCAAGAACTAGATGATTTGTTTCCAGGCAAGACTTAGAGAAACTTGTGCATGCTTTCATCACCAGCAGGGTGGATTAATATTCAAATAAATCTCGATAAATTTCATGCTGCTGTTAAACTAAATAACATTTATAGAATAATTATGAACTTAAATGAAACAATTTCGACAAAGAAATTATTTGATCTGTTTTTACATTTTAATTCACCGGCTTATATCTATATATAAGGCCCCGTTTTCGCCATAAAACCAGATTTAATCTCCTTCAGCATTAGAACCTCTGCATTAGAAGCCTTCTTCACCGCCGTCAAAAAGCCTTCAACGGACCAAGCATGTGCAACGCAGTCTGAGGACGCCGGCCCTGTTTCAACTCGACGCCGCTTCAGCCCGCTGTTCTGCTGTGCCATCCGGCACGCTATATCCTTTTTCAAAAACTAGAGTGTTCGCCGTTGCGACTCTCTTTTCTAAAAGAGCAGATTTCAGGCGTTGTTCCAAATCCTCGGGTCTCCTGTGCCTCGTGCAGAGGCCCGCTCTTCGGTGGAGATCGTCACATCCTCTGCGCTTCTTGCCTAGGCCGTGACCAAGCGGAAGCTGCACTCTCTAAGGGTTGCTGCCCGGGGTGCGATGAGATCTCTACACTGCGGGCTCGACTGGACAGTTTCGCTGACGACGACCCCACATCCACTCCTTTCCCTTTGCTCGAGCCTCGCTAAAAGAAACTCCACGCACAAAGGATGCCAGAGCGGACGGTTACGAGCGAGCACACACCGGCCCAGTCCCAGCGTGCCTCGCTCTCTCCCAGAGAACCCCCCTCGCTGGTCCTGTTCACACAGGCAGACCAGCGCCCCTCTCAGCGAGCGGCCAGTCTCGTCTCTTTTGGGGCATCAGACGAGGAGGACGACAAAGGTGAGGTCTTTCTCTCGCTGCATCTGAACACGAGGAATGGACGGACTAATAAGGTTGTTTTTGTCTTTCAGTTACTTAACAGAAATGTGGAAAAACACAAGAAAAAAGCCCCGTATATTTTCTGCAGATTCTATGCCAGCCCTGAAAGTGCGGGTACCCGGACAGCAAGGAAACACCTCTGAATGCGGCATATCTGTGTGACTCTATGCAGAGAACTTCCTGAAGGTAGGTAAAATGGTTTCGTAGATGTTGGCTAGCACTTGGGGTTTTTTTCTCTCTTCCTATCATGGCACTGTGCATGTCACTAAAAGAAAACAAATCATTTATGTTTCAATTCCTTCCACTCGGATCCTCCCAAATAACTAATCGATGAGCTTGACTGTACATCCTGGTTTACACTGGCCGATGCGTTTTCAAGGCATATAGAGGAAGAAAAGATACCTGAGGAAAAAGAAGAGGAGGAAACTATACAGTTTGGGAAGGCTGTCAGTGCCAGCTGTCACATGCCTGTCTTGTCTCGTGTAGCACATGTGGTGTTTGTGTTCCTGTCACTGTGTGCTGAATACAGTGTAATTAGGCTTTAGCCATGAAAATGTCACTAGTAACAGAAAAAACCACAAATGTCAGAGCATGTCAGAACACCTCCAGGGCCCAGAAAACAGCTCAGACCTCAGAGGGTTAATAGCCATGCTTAGTGTTAACTTAGTTTTTTCATTTTGTGTGGATTGCTTGATAAAAATTTAACCCCACTTAGAATTACTAAATACCTACAACTTAACACTTTTAGTTCTGCTCACTCATTTTTCAAGTTCACTTAAATTAAAGAAACCCATTTCTGAGTTAGGTTTCCTTTATTAATTATAGCAGCACTATCCTTGTACAGCATAATATTTAGAATTTCTTAAAAGTTTCCATTATACAATTGTTTATTTATTTTTTTGTTTTTATTTATTTTTTGTTTTTAGACACATTGACATCAAGAATCAGCCTGTGAATCTCAACAATGGTGACAATTATAGAGCATGTTGCAGTGCATTCTGGGTGCAACCAATCAAAACTCATTCATGGCTCCCATCATGCATTGCTGCATGAATAAATAATGAGCTTATGATCAGAGGTGATCTGTTTGTCACCATTGCTCAGATTCATACGCAAATTCTTGATGTCTGTTTGTGCCTATATAAAAAAAAAAATTGAAGTTTTTTTTAAATGATTTATTTGATTTCATTGAAAAGGCTAAAAATATTATGCTGTACAAGGACAGAGCTGCTATAATTAATGAAGTAAACCTAACTCAGAAATTGGGCTCTATATGAGTTCAGCAAGTCAGGTCAAATGATTGTGAAATAACGATTATGTTAAAACACAACCAACACCATCAGATCACCATTTCTAGTTGTTCATCTGGCTGTAATAACTCAGGTACAGCAGCCAAACAAAAATCTAAAATTAAAGCTATAAGGGTCAAGGCCCAACTAAAACAAACACTTATCACCACAATGGTGGCTTAAAATGACGGTTTTCTCCTTCAGCCAATAGTAGCTATTCAAGGGCGGGTCTTGGTGTAACGGAAAATAAATTGATTATGAATTGTGCCAAAATTGTTTGTTAATGTTGTAAAACAACTCAAAATATTAATTGAATACAATGTATTAAGTGCATCTAAAAGAAAGGACTATGGGGACACCTACAGGTGATTAGGGTAAACTATAAATGAGGCCGGCCATTTTCTCCTCAGTTTTATGCAAGCTGTTGAGGAGAATGGTAGGTGGAAAATCTCTCTCCGGTCAAACAGAAATTAAATGTTGCCAGAGATGATTTTGTTTATCTTTAAGGTCAAAACAACAATTTTAAAAGTGTTTTATTTCATATTTGAGTAATAAGAGACATAGAATTGATGGATAATTAACTTTATACCGAAAACTCATTGTCGAGCACATTAAGAGTGCATGGTATTCATTGTGTTTCTATATCTGTATTTTCTTGTTGTTTATTTTTACACTTATATTTATTTTTGACAGTTATGTGACCGGATGAGCTGTAATTCGCGTCTGTTTGGTGTCATTTCATATGTCCTCAGGTATGATGCAATGTTTGTATGATATTACGTTTTCTGTGTTCAGAAAAAAGACTGAGCTCTTAATTATCAAAACAAATAGTTTATTGCTTGTTAAACTGGTGAAAAGAGTTTTATGCAAGCTGTTGAGGAGAATGTTATGTGACCGGATGAGCTGTAATTCGCGTCTGTTTGGTGTCATTTCATATGTCCTCAGGTATGATGCAATGTTTGTATGATATTACGTTTTCTGTGTTCAGAAAAAAGACTGAGCTCTTAATTATCAAAACAAATAGTTTATTGCTTGTTAAACTGGTGAAAAGAGTTTTATGCAAGCTGTTGAGGAGAATGTTATGTGACCGGATGAGCTGTAATTCGCGTCTGTTTGGTGTCATTTCATATGTCCTCAGTAAACATGCGATGATTGAGCTCAGCATACGTCTTCGTGTGGGCCTTTCTGGAAGGGGCGAAAGCAGGAACTAGAGGGGGGTACAATGGTGCCGTGATTCCCGTCCGTGATCAACGCGAGGCCGATCACCGAGGGATCGACGAAGACGACTACGGCAGAGAGCAGTAAAGACATCGCGTGATTCAATTGGTCGATCGGACTGCGGCTGCGGTTGCCAGATTTTCCAATTAAAGACTTTTTTTTCTCGATGGACTCTCAAAAGAGAGGAAAGAAAAAAAAATCAACTGCAGATAAGTAACAAGAGTTGAATGACAGTTATTGTTTTTGATTGATCTGTTTTTTTGTGATTTTTTTCTAGACTATTTTGAGCATTTTATCTTTGAGAATGGCTGAGGGTGGTGCAGATAGTTCCTTTTTCGGGATGGGACGGGGTAAATATCTGATGCAGTTTTCGGATACCAAGCCAGGGTTGGGTGAAATTGACCACAAAACTGACATTACTGTTGGTACTGGGGGAAATTATATGACTCATGATGCAAACAAGACTCTCCCTATTACTTCTACTCCAAAGCCATGTAATGTGGGGAAATCTGGCGACCAAGATGCCAGTGAACTTGGTGCTTTAGTTAAGGAATTGGGCCGGCAAATTGGTGATTCAGTCACGGCCAGACTTTTGTCAGGGGGCGAATTTGCCAGAAGCAATAATGGTAATAACACCACAGGCTCTCAATGTGCAAACCTTGATTTGTCACAGTTAAATGTCATTCTGAAATCAGATGAAAAAAGTCCACCAGTATTTAGGGGGGATGGTTTGGGCAGATGTGACATTCAGGAATGGGTTGATATGATGCAAGTTTACCTGAAAAAGAGAAATGTCAAAATTACTGAGCAGGCAGAGGAGATTTTCAGTCATCTTATGGGCAGGGCCAAGACATAGTGAAAGTAGCTTTACGCAGTAACCCTGCGCTTGCTGCACAAACCACCCTGATATAATATACAGCATACTCAAGCAGCACTTCAGTGAGGCATCCTACTCCAGCATGCCACTCGCAGACTTTTACAGCACATTGCCTAAACATGGCGAAAACCCTGTTGATTACTGGCTTCGCCTTAATAAAGCAGCGGATATAGCTGACGAGTGTCTCAGGGGACAGGGCAGAAGAATGGACAATTTAAATTCTGAAGTCGCAATGATGTTTGTGAGAAATTGCCCAGACCCTGACCTGGCACGCATTTTTAAAGTACGGCCGTTAGAATGTTGGACTGCAAAAGATGTACAAGAGCTCTTAGACGGCTTCCAGCGTGAGCTTAAGTTAAGAGCAAGCCCCAACGTCTATCCAATCAGTCAGAACGCACACATAGCCATACAAAGTTGTGGAAATCCTAACGTTGTCTCTGAGTCTACACTAATGTGTCTCAAGCAGGGGACCAACGGGCCAGGTGAATCTAAACAGGATGCGCAGGACCAGTCTGGTCTGAATCGGATGGCTGACATGCTGGCTCAGTTGATCGAGGTCTTGAAGACGAAGGAGGAGAGAAAACCTGAGTATGTGTCTTCTGGGAGAGTACATGGAAGAAACGTAGCTGGTCCAAAGAACTGCAAGATTTGTGGTGACACAACGCACACTACATTCGATCACTGCAGATCTGATAATTTGTGTTTCAGATGTCATGCTCCTGGTCACTCCAAACGAGACTGCACAGGGAAATTCCCAAATTCGACTTCCGCATTAAAGTCACCTATCAGTCAGGGAAACTGACTCACCCACATTTAGAGAGGGGCGGTGTGGGTGACTTTGAAAATTCCCTCAAAATGGACACGGATTTCGAGGCTTTGTTTAGCTCTTTTAAGAATATATGTCCTGAGTCCCAAAAAGTCGTCTTTCAAAATACACAACGCATTGCATGCTCGGATACACTTTTCTACACACCTGTTCTTATTAATGATTCGCTCACTGTCAAAGCAATGTTGGACACTGGCTCGATGGCCTGTACATTAAGTGATTCAGTCGTCAGTGAATTGAGGGGACATGGTATTTTGGGTAATGTTAATGAAGAGGATACAGACGTCATCTTAATTGGGTGTGGTGGCAAACGAGTGTTTCCGAAAAGCACGCTCGAGCTTAAGCTGGATGTTTACGGCTGTGATGTTATTGTCCCATGTCTTGTTGTTCCAGGCCAAGGAGATGATCTCATTTTGGGGACTAATGTCATCAAATATCTTGTCCATAGACTGAAAAATTCAGACAGATATTGGGAACTGATCTCTACGGCCAGTGGACTTAATCCAGAGTGTGACGAGTTCTTGTCTATGATGGCTGGTGTATGTCGATGGAGGGGTGATACGATTCCGGATGCTGTTGGTACAGTTAAACTTCAACATGCAGTAACACTTTCGCCTGGCCAAGAGCATCTTGTCTGGGGTAAACTTCCCGTTACGTCCTGTAGCCAACCGGGCAGCACCGTTATGGTGGAACCATCAAGACTCCGTTCTGCCTCTAGGAAGGTTCTAGTGTGTCGTATTGTCACTCCGCTTTGGGGTGACGGCTGGATACCTCTTAAGCTGATCAATCCTAGCGACAAGCCTGTGACACTGAAGCGAAACACCAGAGTGGCCGACGTTTACCCCTGTATTGCATTGGAGGATGTGTGCGAAACAAAACCTGGGCTTCCGCTTCGATCAAGTATTCAGCAGTCAGCAGCTGAGCCAGATATGTCTGACACTCTAAGCGACAGGCTCCGAAAGTGTGGTTTGGAGACCGTTGATTTAGAAAAATGTGAAGTTTCCGAATTCTGGAAGGCAAAACTGTGTGATTTAGTGCTTGAGTATGAGTCTATCTTTTCCAGACATTCTCTTGATTGCGGCGAAGTCAAGGACTTTGTGCACAGAATTCATCTGTTTGACGAGAGGCCATTTCGCTTACCATACAGACGAGTTCCCCCCTCACAATACCAGAAGTTACGTGTTGCTTTGAATGAGATGGAGGAGAGGGGCATAATCCGCAAGTCAGTAAGCGAATTCGCATCACCCCTGGTTCTGTGCTGGAAAAAAGATGGTGACCTTCGCATATGCACAGATTTTCGCTGGCTTAATGCGCGAACAGTGAAGGATGCGCACCCCCTACCCCATCAGGAAGACTGTCTTGCAGCACTGGGTGGCAATTCGTTCTTTAGCACTATGGATTTGACCTCAGGATTTTATAATATCCCGTTACATGAGGACGACAGGAAATATACAGCGTTCACAACAACACCAGAGCCAGAGGGTCGAGCCCTACTGGAGAGTGTCAGGACTTCTGCTCCACTTGAGTTGGTCTGCATTGATTTCTGGATGGCAGAAGATTCTCAGAATAAGTCAGTTGATGTTTTAGTGGTCACTGACCATTTTACCAAGCTGGCCCATGCTTTTCGCTGCCCAGACCAGTCAGCCAAGTCAGTAGCTAAGCAGCTCTGGGACAACTATTTCTGTTACTATGGTTTCCCGGAACGCATTCATTCCGATCAGGGGGCTAATTTCTGTAGTGAGCTCATTAGGCAATTGCTTGAGTTTTCTGGTGTTAAGAAGTCCCGAACAACACCATATCATCCTATGGGCAACGGAATCACAGAAAGATTTAATCGGACATTGGGTAACATGATCAGAGCCCTTGAACCACGTCCAAAGCAAGATTGGCCTCGAATGCTACACACATTAACATTTGTGTACAATTGCACTGTGCACGAGACTACGGGGTTTCCTCCCTTCTATCTTATGTTCGGTCGTACCCCAAGACTCCAATTGATGTTGTTTTCAAGAGTGTACTATGGGATGAATCGAATAACTCTCTTCCCAAGTACGTAGAGTCTCTGAGTAGGGATTTGAAGGATGCTCTTGCTGTTGCAGAGGCTAACACATCTAAAGAACAGTTCATCAAGCCCACATGTACAATCGCACAAATAAGGGTGTGAGAATTGAAGTTGGTGACAGGGTCCTATTAGCCAATAAAAGTGAACGTGGCAAGCGCAAACTTTCAGACAAGTGGGAAAATGTAGTGTATACAGTGGTTGATTGTGATCCTAAGACCCACATTTACAAGGTTAAGCACCCTGTATCTGGTCAGCTAAAAGTGGTACACAGAAACCTTCTTTTGAGTGTAAATTTCCTCCCTTTGAGTGACATTGTGGGGACAAATGATGACGAGAGTGTATTTTCTGTAGATGATGGTGTGTCTGATCATTGTTCCGTATCTTCTGATGATTCGATACCTGATGATGAAGGCCTAGTCATGGCTGATGGTGATCCTCAGATGATTGAGTCATGTGATACTCACGACTCAGCTGAGGTTGTTGATGTTCCATCACAAAGTGTGGTTCCTGGGAATGATTCTCTAGACCGCCAGGTCTTTCGGGAAAGTCCTGAAAACAGTAATGTCTGTAATCCTGGTATTGATGGTACAGAAGACGGTACCGAGTTACCAGGTCGTAGGACAAAGTTTGGCAGATTGTTGAAGCCAGTGAACCGCCTTATCTCTTCGATGAATCAACACACTTTGTTTCACACCAGAAAGCAAATTCTGGGTAAATGGTCTGCTTCGGTTCTTAGTTCAAAATAATGAAGTGTTAAATTCAGTTTATTTAGTTACTCTGTGTGTGAATAGGAATTGCTAAGATGAAATGTAAGAGGCATTTCATTTGGGTCATGATCAAGGAGAAGTGATATGCGCAGCACTTTTTCCTGTCAGTTCTTTGAATGAACAGTTTCTACTGATCAATAGCATTACGCTAAGAATGGCAATTCCAGTAAGAAAGAAAAATAATTGAAAGTTTCAAAAGTTTTATTTGTTTTGGTTTTCGTGTTTACCACATTTTGGCAAATTCAGTGGGGGAGAATGTAACGGAAAATAAATTGATTATGAATTGTGCCAAAATTGTTTGTTAATGTTGTAAAACAATTCTAAAATATTAATTGAATACAATGTATTAAGTGCATCTAAAAGAAAGTCTATGATGTAGAGCTGTGTGTAGATCCTGTTCAGGAGGGTTTCATTCTCTTGGAGTTTCAGTCCCTCAAATAATCTCTCATACTTGTTCTTCATGCTGGATTTGTGTCTGTGTTTGACTCTCTGTAGTTCATCATCCACTGGTTGAGGAGAATCCTGGTCTCCAGTCTGATCATCTCTGAATGGTAACAAAATACACACATAAAACATGTTTGTGAATAAAACATGCAAGGAACAGCAACACATTAATGAACATTGTCAGTTTAACAGATTCTCCTTATAGACAACATTCAGGGGTTTTCCTGGCTCAAAACCAGGCGGAGGTGGTAAAATCCTGATCATGTATTTTAATAGTAAGATAATAAATACATTTTAAAGATAAATTCATTAATCTGGTGCACTTTGAGTCACACAAATCCACTGTTAAAAATAAATAATCCGCCCGCCAACCGCCCAAAATATGATATTCTCTGATTTAGATCTGCATCTGATCATCACATTACAGTTATTCAGATTCTCAGTGTTAAGCATGATGATATGGTAACATATGAAGTAGGCTGATTAAAAATGAACATTTATTTAAAATAAAAGTTCTTCTTTTGGCAAAATTACATTTCCTTAATAACCTAAACAGAGGCTTTACTCCCTTCAAACTTAAATTGTCAATGTTTCATTAAATCACTGTTGGAAAACAATCTTATGAGAATAATTTTTTTAACCTTTATAAAGGGCATTTTTCCCTAATTGTATTAAATGTATCTCATCTTTCATTTCAAATTCTTCAATTTGTCAATACATTCAATTAGAATAAGACACTAGGCTGTTAACAATCAAAACGTAGGGAAACACAGCAACACATTTATATTATGATCAACTATAGGCGATCAATCACCACTTACATTAAATTAAATAAAGTCAGAATCATCCTCGCGTTTTTGGTGATTCCCTTGTTATTTTTTATTAAATGTTGATATTGGCGTTTTAATCAGGGCATTTGTCCGGTTGGGCAAGTACAATTCTTCTCACTCGTCCCTTCAAAACAAAACAAAAACACCCGTGTCCCGGACAAGCGTTAATGTCGACCCTTGGCATGTGTTTTCCTTGACTGGTTTTCCCTGAAGAGAATTACGTTGTTGAAAATGAAAGTAAAAGAGTGACGCTCGTTCATTGTGTTTTACCGTGATGAGAGTTCTGTGTCTTTATTAAACTCAACACATTATAATGATTAATCTGTCATCCACCCTCGAATAATTGGAATGTTGTGTTTTTATGACTTGTCCGCCCGACCCGCGGATGATGATGACCCGCGCAGCGCTATCAGCAAACTATACGGTTTGAGAACGGACACCGGCCGGGAACCCGCCGCAACAGAAGCGTCACGCTGGAGAAAGTGTATCTGATCATGTGACTGTCTGTGGAGTTTTGTCGAGAGCCGGAGGCGGCACGATATTTGACGGAGGCCGCCTCGTAATTCTCTATGCAGGAAAAACCCCCGTTTGGTGTCATTTCATATGTCCTCAGTAAACATGCGATGATTGAGCTCAGCATACGTCTTCGTGTGGTCCTTTCTGGAAGGGTCGAAAGCAGGAACTAGAGGGGGTTACAATGGCATGGAGAAGATCATTGAGCAGCTTCACCTGGTTAGCAGGCAAAACATCTCCATGGACATGCTTTACGATGAGTGTGTTACTGCCAACAACATCCTAAAGCATCTCACAGAGCATGATGGCTGGGTGTCCAAGGGGACAGCAGAGAAGTGGATGGCAGTTCTTCAGGCAGCTGATCTCCCAAACATCCTTGCTGTGGTGTCCTTGTCCTCAGCATCTTCCACTGGGGATGTGGAGAGGGGGTTCTCGGCAATGACAAATAAATGTACGTCAGATGTACGAAACAAATGTTCAGTTGGACTAATAAAAAGTGAGCTGATCATCACTCTGCATTATGGGATGTCTTGTACAGAGTTGTACAGTGCAGCTCTACAGGACAAACAACTACTCGCTGCTGCAAGAAATAAAGAAAGTACACATGGAAAAACAGCTGCACAATGTGCTTAGTCTGGAGGTTTATTTGCTTCTGTGAGATTCTCCATGTGCATACACACAGGTGTTGTATTGTTTGAATGCAGTATTTGAGTGCAATATTTTATATTTTCTTTATTTGCTGTTTTTTTATGTATTATTGTTTTGCACTGGAAAGAAAGTTAACTATGATGGAAGTATACTTATATAAAGATATTTGCACTACACTTCCTTAAAACGTTGTCTAATTAAATTTAAAATATTATTTTTTGCACTGGAAAGTCTAATTCTATTGAATACGTTCGCACAAGGCTACAGAAAACTGTTGTGTTCATTTTTCTTCAAATGCAGTCTAAGCCGATGAGTTTTGAATGTTATATGTTGTATTTGTTTAAGTTAAAAATAAAACGTATTATAAACTAAACAAATCCATGGTTCATTATTGGCAAAATGACCATGATAGCCTTTATATTTCACATCTGTGTGGTTCAGTCTTGATATTGATTAGGCCTACTTTGCTATTCTATAAATATATAGGCCTAATAAGTTGCTAAATGTATCAATTAGTTGTATCAACAGATGTTCCTGTACACCACACCTCTCTCTCTCTCTCTCTATATATATATATAGACTATATAATATATACATTTTTCAATTGTAGTCTGAAATAATAAATGCAATGTAAAGTGCAATGTAGTGTTGTCTCTCATCTCTCCGACAGCTTGTGACACACACTCCTCACTCACTCACTCGTTTCATTCGCTCCAGATAAATATAGTTGCCATTACAGGGCTTGAGTTCTGGCATGGGATTGTTGTATTGTGCATTATTTTTCTCTCCTTCCCGCAGATTCTGTGTTCACACCTAAAGTGATCGCAGATAAAGCCTCTCAGAACTAAAGTGAGCTCTTGTCCGCTGCTTATTGATCTTAAACAGTGAAATACACACACAATAGTGTCAAAATGCTGGTCTTGGTGAGTATTCGAGTAAACCCAGTCAGTTACGCTTTTAAAAAGTTGAGAAAGAAAATGTGTGTAACAGTATAATGGATCCTTGCGTCAGGTCTTAAAGTCACATCAGGTTTATTGGATAATATTAGATCAATTATGAGATAAAAGTTTCTATAGCATAGGATTTTTTTTTATTATTACAAACTTCATTATCGGTGCGCACCACAACCCACCGAATGATTACATGGTCAAAATTCCTGTCTTTTTACACTATTGTACATAGAGTTAAAACATGTAGACGAGTCACGACGCATTGCATTAACCTGCCGGCTGATGATGTGTTTATTACATCAATATAACACGAATACACACTGCACTCGAATTAATACATTTTAGCTTTATTTAATATTATCTTTATTATAAAATATTTTAAAAGACTGCATTCTTGTCAATTTAAATATGTTTACTTTTTGATTTATGAATTATAACAGACTGATGGGGGAAAAAACATTATTTTGCTGTTACTTTTTAACAATTTCTTTTTATTAGTTGTATTTTTATATAAATGAACTTTTAAAATAAAGGTTTTACACCAACATCACCTTCTTCTGTTAAATGTGGGCCTCCATGCTCATCTATTGTACAGTATATGATATTGGGGCACATCAGTATGTTTTCAGGGGCCCCGAATCCTCTAGATACGGCCCTGCTCAGTGATCTTAGGTTTAGTTTAATGTCCTGTGTGGTTCTCCTGATGCTCTCTGAGCTGTTCTCTGTGTGTGTCAGTAGATCCTGTAAGAGTCTCTGATTGGACTCCAGTGAGACGCCCAGCAGGAACCGCAGGAACAGATCCAGCCGTCCATTCCCACTCTCAAGGGCTTTATCTATGCTGATGTTAGTAGATCATACAGAGAGACTTCATCAGATCTGAATTCACCCAGAAGCTGCAGTGGTTCCTTGTTCTTCATTAAATAGCAGTAAAACACATAAAAAGCAGCAAGAAACTCCTGAACGCTCAGATGAATGAAGCTGTAGACTTTCCTCTGATGAATCACAGATTCCTCCTTAAAGATCTCAGTGCAAATCCCAGAATGCACTGAGGCATCAGTGACGTCTATGCCGCTCTCAATCAGGTCCTCCTCATAGAACATCACATTGCCCTTCATCAGCTGATGGAAAGCCACTCCAGCAAGTTTCACAATCACTTCTCTGTTGGACTGCAGGAGTTTATCTGGATCTCTCTCTTCATACTTCTGATTCCTCATGTTGATCTGAATCAGCAGGAAGTGGATGTACATTTCAGTCAGAGTTTGAGGGATTTCTGCACTCAGATCTTCTTCCAGGAGCTTCTGAAGCACAGTGGAGGAGATCCAGCAGAAGACGGGTATGTGGCACATGATGTGGAGGCTTCTTGCTCTTCTGATGTGTGAGATGATTCTGCTGGCTTGATGCTCGTCACTGATTCTCTTCCTGAAATATTCCTCCTTCTGAGGCTCATTGAATCCCTGAATCTCTGTCAGACGGTGGATGTATTTGGAGGGGATCTGATTGGCTGCTGCTGGTCTGGAGGTGATCCAGATGAGAGCCGAGGAAGCAGATCTCCTTTCATGAGCTTTGACATCAACACACCCACTGATGAAGTCTCAGTCACATCAGAAACTTCCTGAGCGTCTGAAAACATCAGTGTAATTCTGCTTTCATCCAGACCATCAAAGATGAACACAACTTTACACTCCTCATAAATCTTTGAGTCCAGATCTTGAAGTTCAGGATGAAAGTCCAGCAGAAGTCTGTGAAGACTGTACTGATGATCTCGGATCAAGTTCAGCTCTCGAAATGGAAGCACAAACATGAAATCTACATCCTGATTGTCTTTTCCCTCGGCCCAGTCCAGAATGAACTTCTGCACGAGACGGTTTTCCCGATTCCAGCGATGCCTTTAGTGAGAACAGTCTTGATCTGCTCTTTCTCCTGGCGTCCTGGTTCAGGAGAGGCTTTAAAGATGTCATTGCAGTAGATTGGAGTGTCTTGTGAGTGTTGTGTTCTGGCTGTTTTCTCCATCTGTAAAACCTCATGTTCTTCATTCACTCCTACTCTCTCTCCCTCTATGATGTAGAGCTGTGTGTAGATCCTGTTCAGGAGGGTTTCATTCTCTTGGAGTTTCAGTCCCGCAAATAATCTCTCATACTTGTTCTTCATGCTGGCTTTGTGTCTGTGTTTGACTCTCTGTAGTTCATCATTCACTGGTTGAGGAGAATCCTGCTCTCCAGTCTGATCATCTCTATAAACTCTAGAAAAACAAAATATTGCACAGATTTAAGATCAAGAAAAATAACATCAATTAAAACCTAAATCTACACAATCTTGTCAATCTTGTATTTTCTGTAAAATTAATGTGTTTCATTTCAGTTTTAGTTCAACACTTTTTGCATTGCATAGCTCTCTGACTCCAGATCCTGAGAAAAGAATCTTCAAGAATTCATATTCATTTTATTTTGGGGATTTTTCATCTGATTCATTGAAAGAATAATTCAACAAAATAATCCATAATCAAAATAAACTTTAGTTGCAGCATGAAGGGAAGATGGCGGAGGTGGCGGCGTCTCATGCAAGGCAGTTGGTAGTAGTGGAATAAAAACTAGGTATCTGCACGGTTTGTTGGGCTCCATGCTAGATATACTGCTCTACTACTGTAACATCTTTAATGCTGCAAAAACGTGCGACAAATGGAATATTAAGCAGCCACCTAAGCGTAAAGAAAGATTCTGGAGTCGCCGCTGTCAAGATAAACAAAGGCGGGACACATCAAAGGATCACGCTGAGCCTTTAGAATCACTGGCTCTTTATGCGTTTTGTTTTGGACTCCTGATTCTCCCACTGTTTTACACTGACATTATACGAAGATATGTGCTTGCGCGCCCACTGAGTATGTCTCATGCAAGTTTTTAAAGACTGAATATGGAAATTGTGTAATATCTGCAATTCTACACAATGGTTTGGTCAAAACACAAGGAACAACAAAAGTTACCATTAAGGCCCACACAGAAGGATTCAAATACATATGGTCAAAAATCAGACTTTACCTGATGCTTTTGCTTCTGGCGGGGGACGTACACCTAAACCCCAGGCCTGTTATGCGCAGTCACGGCCCACTGGCGGCAGGACTGGAGCCTGCCATTACAACGGAGGCGCTGGGAGTGACACTGCTGGGGAATGGAACAACTCCCCAAACTACCATCACAAGCCTTGCTGTGGCACCAGAACCGCTCTCGGCGCTGCTGTCAGTGGACCCGACGCGGAGGATTGGAGCGGGCATGGCAGATGGGGACACGACGACAGCTGAGATGGGGGGCTCACCGCTGATGTCAACGGATCCAGCGCGGAGGACCGGTGAATGTATGGCAGGCGGGGATACGCCAGGTGAGACGGGGGGCTCACCGCTGGAGAACATCGGGCGTGGCGTTACATCGAGCAACCCGAATGCGGAGCTGATCGTGTCGGACGAAGTGGAACACGTGCTGGCTACACAGAATCGGACAACGGAGTGGACTATCTCGGACAAATCCGCGCTGGGCATGCAACCTAGGCCACGCGGAAGGAAAACTACTGGGCAAAATAAAGCAGCAAAAGGACTAATACTACTGATGCAGCTGAATATTTAATTCGACATAAAGCCACGCTGAACAGACAAACTGTGAGTAATCACTCATATCCATTGCAACATATTGTCTCTACAGTTAGTGGTGCGAAAATTATATGGGACAGGGATCAAAAGCCAAAGGGAATCTTTGGTGGGCACTTAAACATACGCAGTTTATTACCAAAACTTGATGAGATAAAGACACTGCTAACAGGTTCAAATCTACATCTCTTAGGCCTTTCTGAAACCTGGCTTATTGGTAAAATTAATACTAGTTTTCTGGATGTTCCTGGTTATAGTTGTTTTCGAAAAGATAGAAAGACGAAGAAAGGTGGAGGGGTGCTAATCTATGTGCGCAACTCTTTGAAATGTATAGAAGTAACAATTGACTGTGATGTCCAAATAGAATACCTATGTGTTGACATTTCTCTCTCTCCCAGAATGCATTTTCTTATTCTGCTGTTGTATAACCCGCCATCCACTAATGATGAGCAATTTTGTAATGAATTAGAGAAACTGTTGAAAGTAATATCACATAAATCCGAATTTATTGTCATGGGCGATTTTAACATTGAATGGTTTAACAAAAGTAAAAAGAGAAAATAAAAAATTGTAATGACCAAATTTGATTTTACGCAGCATGTGAAAGGGGCTACAAGAATTACAAAATCTAGTAAGACGCAAATCGACTTAATTTTTACAAACAAAGAAGAACGCATTCTGAAATCTTATAACCTTTTGACTGGAATGTCAGATCATAATATGACCCTGATGGTGAGAAAATGATCTAATAAACGCTTTGTAAAACTCAAAAAGCCTAACTAAAACTCACTAATAATTCCTAAAAATGATGTTCCCAAATTGGACAATGAGTTAAAAGAAATAATTTGGACTAACATGGCGTGGGATGAGGTGAACAGTAGCTGTAGGCAAGTCATGAATAAAATAGATGGAATTGTGTCTAAATATCTAAAAAAGAGGAAAAGTGGTAAAAGAGATCCCTACCCTGGATAAATGAATCTATTAAAAAAATTATGAAGCAGCGAGACCAAATTCTAAAACAAGCAATTAAAAGCAAGCTTAATACTGATATGGTTTTATATAAAAGCCTAAGAAATCACGTGATAAAGGATATGAGACTTGCTAAAAGCAACTTCTATATCACAGCAATTACCGAGGCAAGAGGAAATCCATCAGTAATGTGGAAAACAATTAACAACATTGTGAAACCTAAAGGAAAGCAACCCCACCTGTGTGAACTCAAAATCGGGGAAGAGTTTGTAAATGATAGTAAGCGTATCGCCCAGGAACTTAATATTATTTTATTTCGTCGGTTCAGGAAGTGTCGGATTGCTATGATTTGAACACCAGGGTAGAGCATCACCAACCTAATAATTTAACTGATGCATTTTTCCTTGAACAAACAACTGAGGTGCTAGCTGTCATTGAAAAAGTAAAAAATAGTCATGCCAAAGATCTTTTCAACATTGACACTTCCTTTCTAAAAAGAAATAAAGAAATACTGGTAAAACCTTTAACTCAACTGGTAAATCTCTCTTTTAAAAATGGAGAATTTCCGAATGATTGGAAACAATCTAGGGTTATACCTATATATAAATCCGGAAAGGTAGATTTAGCATGCAATTATAGACCAATTAGCATTTTACCAATTTTTTCTAAGGTACTGGAAAAAATTTTAGCCAATCAGCTAATGTCTTTCTTACAGTACAATGACATACTGCATCCTCTACAATTTGGATTCCGGCCCCAATATTCGACGGAAACGGCCAATTGCTATTTTATTGAACAACTTAAACTAGCAATTGACAAAGGTCAAATAGTTGGAGCAGTTTTCATGGATATAAAAAAAGCCTTCGACGCACTTAATCATAATGTACTTTTACAGAAATTATCCCAGTTGAACTTTGACAAAACAACTTTACAGTGGTTCAAGACATATTTGGAACATAGACAACAATGTGTAATAATTAACAATGAAAAGTCATCCTTCACACACTGAAAACAGGTGTCCCCCAGGGTTCAATTCTTGGGCCTCTGCTTTTCACATTGTACATAAATGATTTACCAAACATCTGTCCGGGTGCAGGTTTCCAAATGTATGCAGACGATACAGTCGTTTATGTGAGTGGCAAAAGTGTTGAGGCCATCACTGCGCAGTTGCAGCAACATATAAACTCTGTGTCAGTATGGTTTCAAAACTCAGGACTAACCCTAAATCTGAGTAAGACTGTGTCAGTTTGTTTTGCTTCCAGATCACACCCCTTGGAAGAATTGCATCTGACAATTAATGGTCAAAATATTGCCCAGGTTAAAGAAGAAAATATCTGGGATTAATCCTGGACTCCCATTTATCATTTGAAAGTCATGTCAAAAAGATCACTAGAACAGCCAGGGCAAACTTGCACAGTTTTAGAATCATATGGGACTGTTTACCATTTCATGCGGCAAATACATTTATGCATGCAATGATTTTCTCCCACATCAGTTATTGTATAACCTCCTGGTCACAGGCAACAGCTACAACAATCAGACCTTTAAGACTGATTTATAACAGAGCACTAAAAATATTAGATAAAACATCTGTCAGAACACACCATTGTGGAGTATTGCAGAGGTTAAACTTTTTAAACTTTGAAAATGTTATTAAATTTTGTAATTTGAAATTAATGTATAAATGTCTGCACAATCAAGCCCCTGATGTTCTCAGACGACACATAGTCCCACTTCGATCAGTGGGCTCCATCACACGAGGAGCTGCTAATGGAAATGTGAAAGTGCCCGTTAGAAAAAAGACCTTCGGACAGTCGGCCTTTACTGTCCAGGGTGCTAAACTCTGGAACTCCTTGTCTACCGAGCTGAAACAGGACTTAGATCTGGGGGCTTTTAAAAATGAACTAAAGCGTATTTTAAAACGAGATCAAGTGTGCAATCATTTTTAGTCTGCGCTCAAATGCACATTCTTTATGTAATGTCAGAATTAAGTAATGTTACTGTAAATGTAAATTAATTTTTTGACTTTCTGTATGTATGTGAAAAGCCCTTCTAGGGACGGACATTGCAAATTAGCCTAGGCTATAAATGTTGTAGTGTGGTACAGGTTTATTGTTCACACATGTCCCTATTAAATAAAATTAAATAAATAAATAAGCCCTACTGCAAATCTCATCTCTCTGTGTGCATTCAGTGTGTGTTTGACTCCCATAAAACATTTAATTCACCACAACAGGTTTACACTCACCTGAGGTCAGAGGTCACTGGTTCATCACTGAGGTCAGAGGTCAATGCTTTATCACTGGGGTCAGAGGTCACTGCTTTATCACTGAGGTCAGAGGTCACTGCTTATCACTGGGGTCAGAGGTCACT
>FLSR01004887.1:447362-478977 GCA_900092035.1 Leuciscus waleckii
TCTGGCCAGAGTGGAGATTTTGGAAAACTTTGTTTGCACGTTTGCATGTAAACTGAGAAAAACTGAGTTTTAGGCAGCCGACGTCACAGTATGCAACATAACTTGCACCTGTGTCAAAAGTGTGACTTATTGTTCAAAAGAGAAAGAGGAAATGATTTGTTGATGTTGTTGCTATTTTCGGGACTCTGATAGGCTAATGTGGGCTTGAGCTTGTCGTTACACTGCCACCTACAGGTTTGGCATGCTCTTGACGGCATATATACAAGGGTTCGTGTAAACGAACACTTTTCTGAAAACTGACAGGTGTGCACAATGCTTTTTCTTTTGAAAATGGAGAGGGTGAAATGTCCGTTTATGAAAATAGCCGGTCACGTGTAAACGTAGCCTCAGTGTCATTTTAACACCTTGTAGTTGGACACATATGTACACTGAGGGGTGTTCATTTAACACTGGGGATTTGGCTGTGATTTAGGTCAAATTAATTTACATAAAACCTTCAACCATTTTTTCTAAATGTCTGTATTTTGATGGGTATTTCTAGTGTTCAATTCATTCAGTGTGAAAAATTTGATAAACATTTGCCTCCTTGTTTTACAGACAGCCATATCTTCCACCACGTACATCAACTCTTATTCATCAAGGTCCTCCGAAACGATACCGTCTTCACACAGAAAAAAAAGTGCTTGATGATAATGGAAAAGTGAGAAAATGGACTTATGGGAAAAAAGACATCAGTAAACAAAACAAAATTGTTCTTCTGGTGGGAGAAACCGGCGCTGGCAAGACGACCATCATCAACACCATGGTCAACTACTTACTAGATGTGAAGTTTGAGGAAGAAATGTGGTTTGAAATCACAGAAGAAGAAGCCAGAGACCAATCAGAATCACAAACCTCTGAAATCACCATGTATGAGGTCTGTCCTATTAAGAGTCCCATATCTCTCACCATCATTGATACTCCAGGATACGGAGACACTAGAGGACTGGAAAAAGATCTGGACGTTGCTGCAAATTTATCCATTGTTTCAAAGCAGTGATGGAGTTCGTGAAGTCGATGCTGTGTGTTTTGTGATTCAAGCCTCTAAGAATCGTCTCTCGGACAGACAGAATTACATCATCAGTTCAATTCTGTCTTTGTTTGGAAAAGACATTGTGAACAACATTGTGTTTCTAATCACACACTCTGATGGTCTGCCACCCAAAAACGTCCTCAGCGCCATTAATAAAGCTAGAATCCCCTGCAGACGAGACCCAGATCTTGAAGTGATTGGGACTGACCTGGATGTCTGAGAAGTGGTGGGGGTCGGTTTGACTGGCTTTGAGGTAGATGTGGTGGACCCAGAGTGAGGGAGGCTGGGAGAAAAGACTGGGTCCGACCGTCCGAGAGCTGGAGGAAATGAGGAGAACCGCTGAAGCTGAAGAAGCGACTAAAGACGCTCTGAGTTATCTGAAAGCTGGTCTGGCTAAACTTTTCCTTGGTGGGCAATGAACAAATGCAGAGAAGACAAGAGATGAATCAATGTAAATTAAGACTGCTTTCAATGATAAAGGACATAATTCCCTTTACTGCAGCATGATAAATAAATGAACAAGAATACCATAATGTTTAGAAATGATTAGTTTCACCAATCAATAAATACTCCATGACTTGCTTTAAATTAGTAGTCTAATTGTTGGGTACTGGATGATAGCTTAACAGAAAATGTTGCAAATGCAAACATTTCTTTTCTCACTATTTTATTTTGCTAGACCTGAATTTAAAAGTCTTTCCTGAGTTTTTTCCTTTTGCTTAAACTGCTATTTCCTTCATATTATCAGATTATCTGTATATGAAAATTGTTAAAACTAAAATAAACAAATTCCAGACATCATAAACTTGATATTTTCTTCATTTGATTTCTATTCCAGTCAAATGTTTTAGTTAAGCCAGCCAACCACTTTAACTTCAGGTAATATTTAACTTGGATAATATTTGTAATTTTTGAGAAAGTATCCTATGTAACCTACCCACCTGAGAAGAGCAAAAGCTGTCTTTAGCCATGATGCATCCGTATGATATAACAGTCTTTGAGCCGCTTGTAACCGGAAAGCCATAATTCTGGATCTGATGTCGATCAATCCTTGACCTCCCTCTTCAACCGGAAGGTATAAAGCAGCAGCACAAATCCAGTGTTGTCCAGAGCAAAACAAAGTTCACAAGTTTCCTTTGAATTTCCTCAATAAATCCAGCTGTTACCAAGAAGCAACCAAATTATTGGTCTCCAAAATCCTTACCCTATAGGACAACTTAGGTAGCAACCATTTCCATTAAGACAACTTGCTGCCCACTTTCTCCACTAGACCCTCCCAATTTTGCTTTTGATAACATTGATCCCCAAAAGAACTCCCAACAATTTAAGTCCCTCTCTACCCCACTTTAGGTCCCCAGGTAACTTTGGGAGACTCTCAAACTCTCCTTTACCTTCCCAAAAAGCTTCACTTTTAGTCCAGTTCACTTTAACTGATGAAGCTTTCTCATAAAGACGGAGTACCTAAGATAAACACTTACAAAAACTGTGATATCATCAGCATAAGCAGAGAGAGAAATTATTGAGTCTAAAGAAAAAACAGGTACATTAAAACCTGACAATCTTTCTTGAAGTTCAAAAGGCTGCGACTCAATTGCTAAACTATATAGTTGACCAGAAAATGGACAGCCTTGCCCCTTAACCCTCTGGGCGTCATAGTCGAGTTTACTCGACAAGATGCGGCACTGAATAAAACGGCCGATTTTGTCAAATAGGGTGTCAAATTTCGTTCGACCTCCCCTCCACTAGTTGGCAGACATGTCATACTTCATCCCCGACTCAAAAAAAAGTCATGCTTCTATACAAAATATTCGAGCTAGAGCGCATTGAATCAGTGCGAACAAAAGCGGAGCTAGTGTGCGAGTGAGCCATTTTATCAGAGCAATATTGTCAACGTCAGCGAGTATTTGCATTAGATTATTATTATTATTATTATCTAATGGCATCAATAAAGCTTACCCGCAATGAAGTGTTGGGTCTTCTATTCGCGGACCCTGATTCTGAAGGGGAATAACGTTATCTGCCTTCAGAAAATGACGGTGATTCTGAAAGTGAAAGTATAGCCCTACACCAAGCACAAAACGGTGAATCCTTTGCCCAATATAACGTTAGATGGTCCTTTGCCCAATGTCAGTGGTGGGAACAATGTTTCCCGGGGTCGGAGTGTTCATCGCGAAGTTAGCAGGCGTGTGAGTGTTGTGGGGAACGAGGCGTCCGCGGGAGATTTTTACCGCGCTAGCCATGGTGACAGTGTGCCTCTCCGCAATCGCGGCGACAGTATTGTGGTGGAGACTTTGTCTAATGCCACTGGGTATGTTAGACGAGGTCGAAGTATTCATAGGACAGTTAGGGGGCAACGTGGAGGCAGGGTGGGGAGTCGCAATGACAATGACAGCTGTAGTCCGAGCTGTGCACACTCGGCGCGCGCGCGAGACAGATCTGGCCGCGCCCGCGCTGCTGCTCGTAGCAGGAGAAGAGGCGATGTGACACGGGGCAGAGGGGCTATTATGCATAGTCTATCGCAAGACCACACCATGAAACACTACAAGAAATGTCACCTGGATGAATAGGGAGTCATTATCTCTACAGCAAAAGCCCTGCAACAATTGTTTTCACAACAGCTGAAGAAAGGGAAGATCAAACCTCTTGCTTGTTGCAAGTCCCAATATTTCGCTGAAAAGACACTCACCAACTGGAGATCACGTCGGGGTCACCATTTTGTAAAGACCACCCATCGGCCCAACGACGGAATCCAACGGTGTGGGCGAAGGTATAATGTGTGTATGTCTTTTCAGCATTCTGTGAAGTTCACTTGATTTTAAGAATTTAGTTTCAAATTTTACTTTAGCTCTGCGTTTTATCTGACTCCAATTTTCAAATGATTCTCAAATTTAGATTGTGTATTATATCTATATAAATTATATTTATATGTATCTTATAAATATTGATTATGATTTCATTTATATCTTTGATTATTATGGGTATCCCTTACTTTCAATTATTCGTTCATTAAGGGACCCGGTGTCGCTTTTAGACTGCACTTCATGATTCGTGAGCTCATGGACACAAACTAGCCATTTCTGAAATAATCAGAGGATGACCACTCGGTGCAATCTATTTTACCTTTAAGTGGTAATTTTTTTATAGTCGTGAAACAGCAACTTCCTAAGTCAGTGATAGTCATAAATCAGAAGGTCTCAGAATTATGTGCTCAATGCTCCATTCATTAGTGCCTTCAGTGTGATCTATCCTGGACAAAGATTTGAGGTAACACCAGACTCCACATTAATCTATACTATAAATTATGATTTCAGAATCATACAGAAGAAATTAAATATAATATTTAATTTGTCAGGTAAACATGTATCATGCCATTTACACAAGTAAACAATTAGAAGCTAATTCAGAAATAATAAATGCATGACATCAGTTGCTCAAAGATGACTCTAACAGTAAGAAATGCACCTGACAGAGACACACAGTGGTGTGTGAGTGTGTTCCGAGTGTAAGACTCGGGAAGACAATTACACAGCTCTGCAGCTGACTTCTTCCCGACAGTCAAAGCAGGGTTACGTCACAAAAGTGCGGACTTGTACGAAAACCGCGAGAGCTTAGGTGCCATGGGACTATGTGCCTGTTTCTATGTAGGCCAGGTTTTTTGGTTTTCCTTGAATTCTCTCTTCCTTATGGAAAATGGCGAGCCATGATTTTGGTGATCTTCATTTTATTTGTGTCGAGTGATCCTTGCCGTCTAGCAGTGTGGAATGATTGTACATAAACTTATGTAGCCGGTCAATTTAGGCATTTGAGTTTTTTTTATTAGTTTTTTTTATTATGTGTAATAAGAAATGTAGTATAAGCTGTTAACTTCAGCAAAACTTGTTTTCAATGTACTATTTTCAATGGTTCCGATCGAGAGTTCCTATCAATTGTTGTATGTGGGGCATTAATTAGTGGGACACCAATGGAAACTATATCGCTTCTCCTTTAAGCGTTCGCGCTCAGACGCATGGTGTATGCAGATGGGGAAGCGGAGGTATTTTTTCTCTCTCCTATTTGTCTTGTATTAACTGATTTTCTGTAATGAAATCACTTTATTTATGATGTCAAAACACTGTTAAGAGGTTATGTCATAATGTGTATCAGTGTGATTCGATTATTTCCTTTGTAAGTTGCTCTTTTAACCGTGTTAAAGTTAGAGCCTCGTTTTCACGTGCGTCTTTCAATGCAGGAATGAGACAGTAGGCCTTCTGGTATGTCCCTAATTGTGCCTCACTACTCTAAGGTATGTTTTTTCAATTTGTGATCATTTATTTGACTGTTTACTATGTAATGTGTGAGTTTAACTTGATATTGTGTACCTCCAGTATATACTAGGGCTAATTTCATACTAAATGCCTTGTGGTATATTTTCATACAATGAGACTGTGTAAAAAAGGAACTTTATTATACACACAGTAGTTCTACAATCAGTTCAAAGTACATTCATATGTGCATTTAAGTGAATTTATAACATGTTTGTGTGTTAACTTTCTCAGATGTGTTATTTAATTTCCATCTATGTTTCCTATGAGTGCTGTCCTGTTATGTGGGGTAATTCAGCACCATCATTTACATATGTTAAATGCTATATACTGCTCTTTAAGCTGAGATGCATGGTGTATGCAGACGGGGAAGCGGAGGAATGAGAGAGTAGGCCTTCTGGCATGTCCCTAATTGTACCTCACTACTCTGTTTAAGGTGAATAAACCGCTCCGAGTATCAGCACTTCAGTCGTTGTGTGGTCGTGTTTCCATGGTGTCCTGTGGTTACCACTTGAAGTCTGCTACATAAAACTGGTGCCGTGACCCGGATCCACTTGGTCAGCTGCAGCCGATCGCCGGGGTCTAGCAGTGTGCTGTGACGTGTTCTGCGTGGCCAGAGGATCTACACAGCAGATATTCAAGTGACGTTATTCGGACATTTGCACACACACACACGCGTTTACCTGTCCACCGTGAAGTTCCACTTTATTCCAGACTGTGCCGTACACTTTACACGCAGGCGTATATCGGACATTTGCACATATTGGACGTTGACATTTACTGTAAATAATGGTGTCAATACTGCCGTATCAGTTTGAGCCAGAATCAGACCCAGAAAGCGGCAATGAAGAGAGTCAAGCAGAACCTCCGCAAACACGGCTCTTACAAAACGTTTCTGAATGGTACATTTATTTTATTATTATTATTCTATTCCATTCTATTCTATTCAACTATTATTATATAAGAATTTCGAAACGCTGTTACTTGAAAATGCTACTGCTGCTTGTTAGCTTTTGAGATACGGTTTTCTTCTGATTGAACATTTAATATAACTAAATAAATGACAGAGTAATACCGTTTTTTAAAGTTATTGTTTTATCGATATAATGAACAGCCGTTTATCTATTCACAAAACTTAGTTTACTCAGTGTATCGTTTTCTTTAGGTGTACATGTGGCAACTGTGTTAAAATGCCAACAGAACGTGAAAACATCTGTTGCAAGGAAATACAAAAGGTATTGTAAAAATATATAGGCTATGCCTATATATTTTATAGCTTTGTGTTGTCCTTTTGTCATAAGCTGTAATAGAATTATGTAAAAAGAAGAAGGGAAGGTCAATGCACAGGAATTACTTATTGTCTAACAAATCTTTTTAGGTTGTGCATCGAATGATGCAGATTCCGGACCCACCTACATGCATGGTTCTGCATCCAGGGTTCGAACCAAATTGCTTAATGCATTCACTTTACAAAATATACATAATATTTATAGAGCTGACTATGGAGCAGTGAGACGCAGACTGAAGCAGAGTAAGTTTTTATTTATTGTTCAAAAAGGTTGATGAGTGAAATAACTTTTGTAAAATCAGTTACATAGCAAACAGATATTACGAATAAAAGAAATATAAGATATTCACAAATAATTATCTTTCTGTTTGAATGTATTTATAAAATCAATATTTTCAAACGACATGTATCATTTTCCTGTAAAATAAAATGTTTCAAACACACAACATTGTGATTTCCTGCCATAGACGTTTTCGTTATCTGGGCTACCGTAGCTTTGTCAGCTGGTGCTGGGGCTACCTAGGACGTAGTGTGAGGGTTGTCATCCCGTCATGTGTTGTTGACCGGATCCGCCAGCAGTTTCCAGATCCAACTGGCCAGTATGTTGGATTCCGCCCCCCCCTTGACTGAAGCGGGACACATGGCGTGCAATCACCTCTTCCTTTGATGGTTTTTCATACTCTGAAGACAGAGGTGGGGGAATGGGGACTGCATGCAGCTCTTCTGTGTATGGTGTTGGGTCCAGAAAGACTGTATTTACCAGCAGACTGATAAGCTCATCGACATAGTCTGTAAGAAGAGATGAAAACCTAGTCACTTTATTGTTTTATATAACTATTGATAAACAATCAACCTTTGCTGTGCAATTTTCTTGTGTAATGTTTAGTAATATTTATTTCCTTGTTTATTTCTTACAATTATTTATTAGCTTTATATTGTTGTAAATAAAAAATTATTTGTTCATCTTACTGTATGTTGGGTCGATTTTCACTGGCTTTGCTGTGCATTCCCCCTTTTTGGACTTCGGAAAAACGAATTTGAACACAGCCTGTCCTGCAGTTGTTGTTGCCTGGTGACGGTCAGAATTTTCATTGTAGTGCATGGCTGCGAGATACAACCTTTAAACAGAGAACAACACATAAAATAAGGAATATTTGTAGACAGTAAGAATTTTTTTTTTTTTTGTGTAATATTGCTAAATATGAGTTTATGCCTTTTACCGTGTAATTTGCTAAATATGAGTTTATGCCTTTTACCTGCACAACATCCCTATGAAAGGGAAAACAACGTTTTTGGGGCAAAACGCAGAATAAGGCTGTGAAATGCCTCAAGTGACGATGTTTGGAAGTGGTGACTGAGTTTTTCTACGTCCTTCAGTACTCTCTTGTTGTATAGTACCTTTCCCAACTTGTGGAGTTCCACTGATCCTGTAGCGGCACAGAGATTAAACTATAAAAATGAACTGTAAATCTGTAGTTATACTTTTTATATAGTCATACCTGATTGGAACCATTTCTTTTGATCCCTGGAAACTCTGTCCGGGTGTTCACACTTAGGGAACAGGGGGTTTTCGTGAACATGCACATTTTGAATGTGGTTCAGCAGGGAGGTCCACTTAGCCAGCTTTTCTGGGCCAGACACAGAGGAAGTCGCACTCCAGTATATGTGATTTTTTATGCTGCGCAACCATGTCTTCAGCACCTTGCAGTCCTTGTTCTGTGACAGTTTGTCTAGTTTCTTTGACAGCCCTATACCAACACATACGTCTGTTGTAAAATCATTACTTTTACATAATCAAATATCAAGCGATATTTAAATTTACAAGCCTGTAATCATGTTTATCATTAATTAAATACAAAAAATTATACTTACCTTTCTGAAAGTGCCACACGTCATAGAACTGAGTAATACTGCGTTCCCTCAGATACTTTTGAATCTGTGGATGTCTATCGGTTATTAGGTAGTCAACAGCTAAACCATTAGACTCCAGTTTATCCAGGCAACGCTTTAATCCCTCCTTTTCCATGTGGTAACTGCCTCCCACCTCGTTGCTCTATTTTGAGGAATAGCATATTAACAATATGTAAATATTAAGAGTAACAGATAGCAGAAATTGACAACATGATTATAGATATGTAGTACTTACTAACCTGAATTAGTTGAAGATCCAGAATTTTGTTGGTTTCCATGTGCATAATGGTGTAGCTGCCAAATTTGGCTGAGTGTCCTATGGCACACATTATCCAAAGTGACCATAAATGATACCACTAACACATTTTTTTTTTTTTTAACAACTACAATCCTTTTTAAATAACTTACTACATATTAATATTGTTGTAAGCATACCTGGTGTGTCAGCACGCATATCTCCAGCTAATGGAACCTTTCCCTGCTGTTGCAGCTGTGAAATAATATGTAGTTGATCTCTGTTCCACTTATGTATGATGGTAGGTTCAATTAAATTCCTGGCATGTTTCCTGAAAGTGCTATATGTTGTCATCTGGAGGTTCATGGCCTTGAAAATCTATGAAAGAACAAATACAGAAACATGCATTTGCATTATAACTGAATTAAGACAGTTTATTTACTATAAATGAACTTGTATTATGGTTTTACATACCTTCTGCAGTTGAACAAAGGAGCCACCAGTAAAATATGTTGCAGCAGACAGTAACAGGTTACCAACTGGTGTACTTCCTACTATGGGCTGGCTCTGCCACTGTCTGTTGTACTGACACTTCTCACACAGCTGAGTGAATGCCACAAAAGTCCCCATTTGCCTGCTTTGGTCTGTACATTTTGTCTTACAAATTGGACAGGACCCAAATAACTCTCTTAGGCAACTTTCAAAAACAATGTATTTTTTTTCACCATAGTTAGTCTGTGGATCTATCCTAAATAAAATATAGATATAAAAAATAATTAAACATTAATTATTCTTAAAAACGGTTACATTTATAACTAATATAAAAATGTTGTTTTTATAACTTACAACAATTCAGATTCCTCAGTGGCAGTACTCTCTGGGTTATATGTTGAGTCATGTGGTTCCACTTGTACTTGTGATTCAGTGTCATCCTTTTCCTCCTCGTCCTCCTCCTCCTCCTCCTCCAATACCAGACGAGGTCTCTTGCTTGGTCTGAACATTGAGCCTTTTATTGGTGTTGAAGACAGATGCATATCTTGCAACATGACAGTTGTTTCAGTACCAACATTTTGACTAGAAACTGTTGCCTGAATTCCTACAAGTGACAAAAACAAAAATAGAATAAACACATGTCATGCTATTACAAATGAATTGTACATGGAGAGAATTTTCATGTTTGCAATTTTTATACACATCACAGCAGCTTATAATAAAATAAAATGTTGTCATAATGAATTTGATCAAATAATACATTAACACATAGTGTGTACTTCATACCTCTGCTCCTTGTGTGAAAATCCCTCAATGTGCCAGTAGAAAGTTGTGTGGCCACTGATCGCATGTTTGGCGATATCTCTGTGGCCAGACTTTCTGACTTCATAGGGTCTGTCTGACATCCAACTTCAACACTTACAGATATACTGGGAAACTCTTGGGTACTTGGACCTTGCTGAGATGTAGACTGTAACAAAAGACAATGTCTAATTAATGATAATTTATTGATAAAGGTATAATTTATATCTATAACAGTAATAAGTATGTAGATAAACAATACATAAAACCTGTAAATAAACCATAGGCTACTGTACACTGATAACAGCAGCTGAAGTTTGCTGTTGCGATTACCGGTACATATAATTTTTTGAACTTTATACACGTTTGTCTTATACACACAAATTAACATCGAACTAACTGGCTACTATAAACAAACAGCGTTGGCATTGGTTTACATTCTTGATCAAATCGAAAAATTACGTCATAAAGTATACATGGAAAATACATTTACAAAATTAGTACATAATTACAAAATCAGGTCCAAATTGTTTGTACGCGTTTGTCATAGACACACGAAAAAGCAACTAAGTGGCTACTAAAGCCAGCGCTGGCATTTGTTTACGTCCTTGATAAAACTAAAACATTACGTCTGAAATTATACATGAAAATACATTTAAAATTATTAAGTCTTACTTACAGGTTGTGGCCCAACAACTGCTGCCTCTGGTTTTAAAGTTGGAACTGCTTCATGTTTTAGTAGCAGTTTCTTGTTGAATCCGGCATTGAACTCGTGCAGATTCTGGAAGCTGTCTTCCGTAAAATGCGCAGCACAGAGAGCTATTACGATTGAAATTTTCAGGAACATAATCAAACAAAATTGTAGCCATTGTTGACGAACTACAGCGTCCGTAGGAAGCCCGAACACAGAAGACCTACAGATGGGTGAAAATAGCACACTTTCGACGGCATGTCTACAGCTCTCCACTATAACTCTTCCTCTTCGACAAAGCCGCAGAAATATGGCCATGCCCGCTTTTTTGCATATTCCGGAGGGAGGGTTGATGTAAATTTATGGGTTAGTTACGTATAAAACCCGGGAAGTATCTCGTTGTAGTCCCAGTCGAGTCGTTTTTGTAGGCATTAAACTTCCTGATTTTTAAAAGAGGATATCTTTGCTTACGTTGAACTTTCAGCGCAGAAACTTTGCAGATACTGTTCATGCACCAACAGCAACATTACACACTATTTAAAATGAAAAAAGTGAAATCACAATCAACCACCCCTTTAAACATGTCCCTAATTGTGCCTCACTACTCTGTTTAAGGTGAATAAACAGCTCCGAGTATCATCACTTCAGTAGTTGTGTGGTCGTGTTTCCATGGTGTCCTGTGGTTACCACTTGAAGTCTGCTACATCAGCATGTGGAGAGAAGACATGGGGGAAGAGAGAGTGAAGGGAAGGAAATGCAGATCAGACAATACTGAGGTGTGATCTACTTAGTGTGAATGCGTCTCAGATGGGGATGTTACATTTGCAAGAGAGAGTTCAAATGTTAATTTCAAGAAAAGTCCTTTGTCATCTCAAAGAGTAGCCGTCTCTGGGTCCTAGACGCTCGGCATCAGCCTTACAATTCCATTCCTGCTTTTGGTTAGTTGAGGAGTAAGTGCTTTTGTTTTGGTCTGTCTTAGACACTTGTCTCCAAGGCAAGGTTTTGTTGTTGTTGTCCAGCTCCTGAAGTAAACACTTGTAAATAGCGGGCTCAAATTGGTTTTGTAAATATCAGACATTTATAAATAAATGTAACCACTGTGATATAGGTACGCATTTCAAGTTTTCCACATTGAGACCAGGTAGCAACTGACATACATTCTGTGACGATGTCATCATGAAATAAATAAATAGCAATGAAATGATTATTTGTCCTGCATTTATCAGTCATCATTCATCTGTAAAATAAATCTGAGATCATTATCCACAAATATAAAAAGAAAAAGCCTATATTATATGAATCTACACAGTCATCATAAGATAAGTGTCCGAACCAAGATGGCGACGTTTTTAGTCCAGCCCCTAGTTACCTTTATCTGGATGACGTGTGTCGCTCACAGAAAGATGGCGGCGGCTGTCGGGAGGCATTTGATTTTTGTTTTTTTCTTCTCCAACAAAAAAACAACAAAACAAAACAATTTTGAAACACTTGAAATTGTGGATCTTGTGAAAATACATATTTTAATGCAATTCTATGCGTCCTGTCGTATTGAATGGTTGGTGGTCTATTTAAGAGTGATTATTATGGGTATTATTGTATAGATTACTGGTGTAAAATCATTATCTCATTAAGTGACGGGTTTTGTGAAAGAGAATTCAGACTACACAAGATCTTTGTACGTTTTCTTAAACTGAAACTTAAATCAATGACAGAAATCCTGTCTGGCACCCCAGCATATAAAAAAACCCAAACAAGGAGTGTGGGAAAACGTTACAGTACACAAGACTAATATATATAAATATATATTGTTCCAACCCCTTGGGTCTCGAGTGCCTCAACATATGCGTGAAGCGTCCTTTAATTCACCACTCATGACAACGCAATGTATTCAAACAGCATCTTTATTCCATACACAGCACCGTGAAACTATATTAACACAAACACAAGATCCACAATTCGAACATAGACTCATAACATGATGATTGCATAAACATCACAAACATTACATTGTGCAACAAATATTCATTAATTTCTTTAATTACAATCAACATACCTCTGTACGCTCCCCAAGGAGTGCAAATCAAATATGATAATCCTTTCATCAACATCAGATGTGCGTCAAATTCACATAAAGCATAAAATCCACATAAAAACAACATAGGCTCAACGATCAGCGTCCAACATTCATGTCCGCCCATCATTTTATTAAGCTTACTATGCCACCTGATCACTACGGTGTTCGAGAAAGGACAATTTCAGCACAAGTGTTCACGAATTTCTGATTACAATTTATACACACACACACACACACACACACACACACACACACAAAAAAGGTACATTGAAGACATTCAAGATACAAAATTCGATCAATTTGTTTCATAACCCAATTCATATCTTTTTTGTTATATATATAAATAAAACATAAGATTTTGATATAAAGTTCTTATAAGTTTTAATATTTTATAATGTATTAATTTCAGAGTTAATATACAATTAACAGTAACAGTAGACAATAAAAAGACAGTAGCTTATAATTTAATTACTTGTTTAATGACATATTTTTATTAAATGAAGGCCAGTATCACTGATACTAATACATAAACATTAATTATATCCATTCAACATTACAGTGTAATTGAAAGCTATCAATTAAAGAAAAAAGAATAATAATTTAAGTGAACTTAAAACAATCCTCACATAAACACATAATAAAATGTCATATTTACCTGTGCCCTGTGAAATATACAGAAATTAAATAAAGTTATCAAACAGTCTGCACTGCATAAATTATAAATTAAATATAGATTAATCCTTAGTAAAACTACAAAAGTTCTTTAGTCAAGAGCAGTGAGCAATTTTATCTGTTCCCTTTGTTTTTTGATTAACATTAATGACAGAGAGAATTAGTGGCTGTTGCCACTTTAAGATTCTGATGCTGCCGCACATGACGTGGATCTCACACACGTCCCAGTTTCTCACAGCTATTTACTTTCATTTAAGACTTTGGTTAACTAATTTAGGACTGGTCTCATGAGGATACTCAACAAAACGGACAGTTGGGCGTAACTGTGTAGTTATTGGTTGTTCAAGCGCGAAAGAACTTGATTCTGGTATGCTGTCTGTGCGCACGATACTGGTGCTCGTCTTTCTGTGCGTCGAGTCTGTTACATAAACAGGACATTAATAGACAGCGAGTTCTCTTTTGTTGTGTTTGAATGGTTTAAAAGCATTTGCATGAATAAGAGCGTGATTATATAATGTAACGCTAGTCAAAGGATGAAAGAAAAAGCGGATGCTGCGTTAACTGCGTTAAAAAAACATTTTTCTCATGAAGCTCTTCATTCTAACAGAGAGAAACTGAAGAATCTGGATAAAGCCTAAATCCAGCATATAGAGGTTCAGTAAATGTGGTGTTGAATGTGTGCAAGTGAATAAGTGTGTGTGTGTCAGAGACACTGTAGAAGGACAGCTTGCCGGCTAACCAGTCCAGATACAATCCTACTCTATTAGAGGGGGGAGAAGGGGTAGTTAAGTTGTTCTCTTATTACTGTGCCAGGCAGAGTATTTGTTATCAAAGCAGACCAGACTCCAGACATTTCATTGAGCCCAAACCTACAGTCACTTCCTGTTCTTCTGATTCCCTTATACGTCACTGACAATCCAGCTCCCCTTGCACTCCATTCAGCCTCCCAGTAATAGCGTCCAGATAGACTCTCTCTACACAAAACTTGTTCAAAGCAGTCAAATCTCTCTGGATGATCAGGATAAGGCAGCTCCTCTTCCACCCGTGTCACCTTTCTGTTCCCCTCAGACAGAGAGAGATGATTGTTTGCCGTGATTGCATCCAGTGTAAGATCACAGGTATCTGTAAACAAGGAGAGAGATTGACAACTTTGTGTGTATGTGTGTGTGTGTGTGTGTGCATGTTTAAAGCAACAAAAGGACCTACATTTTTGTAGTCCTGGTGTGATTCTGAAATGTTCTCCATGGTCCAAACTAGAAAGAACACAAACACACAATATTACATTTGTGCCATACATTTGCACAAAAAAATGCAAACTGTTTTTTTTTGTTTGTTTAGAATATTTTCTAATAAAAAAACAAATGTGAAAAGTTGGAGTCAGTTTAACACGCCCTAGGTGTATGTGTGTATCCTTAACTATAGTTTGAGGACAAACTTGTTATTTCTGACAAAACATTCCTTTGGGGACATTGTGGATGTCTTTTTGGTAAAACAAACTGATAAAGTTAGTTTTTATTCTAAAATTGCAAAAAGGGGTAGGGTCCTCATTTACAATAGATTGCATTACGCATGTACAGAGGTAAATGTGTCAGTGCATGCAAATATAATATCTCATTATTTTTACCTCAATAAAAATAATTCTAGTTCCATGTGCAAATAGTTTGAAAAAAATACATTATTTTGCATAATTATTGCCATAAAACACCATGCTATGCTATGTATGCTATGCTACATACTTGAGTATCTCCAGTTTGCAGTTTGGATCATTGAGTTTGTCGTTGAGCAGCTAAACTCCTGATTCTCCTGGGTGATTGAGCTCAGATCCAGCTCTCTCAGGTGTGAGGGGTTTGAACTCAGAGCTGAAGACAGTAACTACAGCCTTCTTCTGTCACCATACAGCCAGATAATCTTTACAAACAGAAAACAAGTTGAGGTTATAAGAATAGACAGTCTACAAAGAGACAAAAGTTCCAGAGTTTTTATATTTCTTTTATTCTGGTATCAATTAAATACAAATGCCTTTCAGAACAGATTTGTTTGTGTTTCCTTCAGAATTTCACTGAACGTGTGGTTAAAAAGTACATTTCATTTCTATTCGCAATCATGATCGTTTAGTGCAGATGTAATTCTCTTTAGAAACATTGCTGATTTCAGAAGTGACAGCTCATAGTTAGTATTGTGGGAAATAAAGCGACCTCTAATGGACTGATGGCGAAAGGCAGGAGTTGGGCATGATGATACTCCTAATACCCAAGGTTGCAGCTCAATAAGAAGTGTTGTTTCATTTCATGTGAATTTAGAAATAAATGAACACAAGTTATAATGGCAGTACACGTTTAAAGGCAGGACCTAAATAATTAGAGACCAATCATGGGAATATTTTAAGGCGAGACACTACAGGTGAATAGGGTAAAATTTTTAACTAGCAGATATCACCATGAAACTCTCCCAGTTGATTACCTACATTAAGATGAGAAAAAAATGTATTACAAGTTTTCTGTAATTTAATGTTTAAATATGCAAATTAGCCAATATCTAATTAAATATGCGCTAATTTGCATATATTTTAAAAAACGAAATCTGAGTATTGGATAAAGCCAGGTTAAACATTATTTTTTCATTGTGTTCACATATTAGATGGGAAAAGAATTACAGAGGGCATTGTGTTCACCTATTAGATGGGGAAAAATTACAGAGGGATTTATGGATATCTACTTTTGTTATCCTGTAAATCAGAAAATACTGTCAATAGCCTTAAAAAAATGATTTTCGCCATGTTTTTTGGAATAAAATGTTATATAAATCAGGCTAGGAATAATATATGTACAAATCCCTCTGTAAATGTCTTCATAATATAACTAGGTACAAGACTGGAAGTTTGGTGTATATAGATGCTACTGAAGTGGAGATTTCGGACTTGGAGAATGAGAAAAAGTCATTTTGAGAAAACGGGCTTTAAAGATTTATCATCAGCTAAAGCAACAAAAGGACCTACATTTTTGTAGTCCTGGTGTGATTCTGAAATGTTCTCCATGGTCCAAACTAGAAAGAACACAAACACACAATATTACATTGTGCACAAAAAAAAATGCAAACAAACAGTTTTTGTTTGTTTAGAATATTTTCTAATAAAAAAAAACAAATGTGAAAAGTGGGAGTCAGTTTAACACGCCCTAGGAGCGTGTGTGTATCCTTAACTATAGTTTGAGGACAAACTTGTTATTTCTGACAAAACATTCCTTTGGGGACATTGTGGATGTGTTTTTGGTCAAACAAACTGATAAAGTTAGTTTTTATTCTAAAATTGCAAAAAGGGGTAGGGTCCTCATTTACAACAGATTGCATTACACTTACAGAGGTAAATGTGTCAGTGCATGCAAATATAATATATAATTATTTTTACCTCAATAAAAATAATTCTAGTTCCATGTGCAAATAGTTTTTAAAAAATACATTATTTTGCATAATTATTGCCATAAAACACCATCACTGCTATGCGACATACTTGAGTATCTCCAGTTTGCAGTTTGGATCCTTCAGTCTCTCTGAGAGCAGCTTTCCTGAATCTCCTGGATGATTGTAGCTCAGATCCAGCTCTCTCAGGTGTGAGGGGTTTGAACTCAGAGCTGAAGACAGATAACTACAGCCTTCTTCTGTCACCATACAGCCAGATAATCTTTAACAGAAAACAAGTTGAGGTTATTAGAATAGACAGTCTACAAAGAGAAAAAAGTTTCAGAGTTAAAAAAAAAAAAAATTATTCTGGTATCAATTAAATACAAATGCCTTACTGTACAGATTTGTTTGTGTTTCCTTCAGAATTTCACTGAACGTGTGGTTAAAAAGCACATTTCATTTCTATTCGCAATCATGATCGTTTAGTGCAGATGTACTTCTCTTAGAAACATTTCTGATTTCAGAAGTGACAGCTCATAATTAGTATTGTGGGAATAAAGCGACCTCTAATGGACTGATGGAGAAAGGCAGGAGTTGGGCATGATGATACTCCTAATGCCCAAGGTTACAGCTCAACAAGAAGTGTTGTTTCATTTCATGTGAATTTAGAAATAAATGAACATAAGTTATAATGACAGTACACATTTAAAGGCAGGACCTAAATAATTAGAGACCAATCATGGGAATATTTTTAGTTAAGGCTTTATTTTAATCTTTATTTAATACAAATATTCTTAAATACCTCAGAATCTGCAGCCGACAGTTCAAACTCTTTAGTCCAGCAGAGAGCAGCTTCACTCCTGAATCCTGCAGGTCATTGTTACTCAGATCCAGCTCTCTCAAGGGAGAGTCTGATGATTGTAGAGCTGAGGCCACAATCTCACATGACTGATCAGTGACTTTGCAGTCAGCAAGACTGAAAGATATTTTTTTTTTAAATTAATAGATTTTCTGATCAAATGGTACTACAGGGATCAGCATGACTGGTCTTCAGTGAACCCAAGACAGGCTATGTTACACCACTCCTTTTCTCGCTCCAATGGCTGCCAATTGTTGCCCGTATCAAGTTTAAAGCAGTGATAATGGCATATCTTCAAGAAAAGCCGACACAGCTTTTCCATGAACACTTAACTTACCTGTTAATCCACTTCTCATACAAAAACAAATTTTCACTGTTTGTCTTAACTCTGTCCCTGTCTTAGCTTGTACTTATCTAAGTGAATTCAGCAGCACTTATGTTACTAAAAAGCAAATTAATTACACCAAAAGTTGTGTTATGCAATACAATATCTCAAGACTAAATAGTCACATTATTAACTGCACTGACTCAAATAAATTTGTACTCACATAGCTTTTCTGCAGTTTCTCACAGATGGTATCAGTCTTCTTCTACCCTCATCTGATGTGTTGTATTTCTTGAGGTCCAGCTCATCCAGCACCTCCTCTGACATCTGAAGTATGTAGCTATTGCTGAGCAGTGAGCAGCAGAGAGTTCATTTTCTGAGGGTTTTTCTGATTCAGAAACTCCTGAATCTCTCTGTGCAGAGTCAGATCATTCATTTCAAGCAGACAGAGGAACAGATTGATGGATCTTTCAGCAGAAAAAGTGTTTTTCCATTCTTTGATTCTGTCTTTAATGTAGTTAATTGTTTCCTTGATGCTCTCTGAGCTGTTCTCTGTGTGTGTCAGTAGCCCCTGTAAGAGTTTCTGATTGGACTCCAGTGAGATGCCCAGGAGGAACCGGAGGAAAAGATCCATGCGTCCATTCTCACTCTTTAGAGTTTGACTTTTTTTCACCACAAGTCTGAAAGAAGACATGTTATTGAAGACAAATATCCCAAAATCTCAAAATTGACCAGTAAAAAAAAACGATGTTTTTGCCTGCCGTGTCTCGCCTTAAGTTAAGGCTTTATTTTAATCTTCGTTTAACACAAATATTCTTAAATAGGCTACCTCAGAATCTGCAGCTGACAGTTCGAACTCTTTAGTCCAGCAGAGAGCAGCTTCACTCCTGAATCCTGTAGGTCATTGTTACTCAGATCCAGCTCTCTCAAGGGAGAGTCTGATGATTGTAGAGCTGAGGCCACAATCTCACAGGACTGATCAGTGACTTTGCAGTCAGCAAGACTGAAAGATATAAAAAAAAATTTAATAGATTTTTTGAGCAAATGGGACTACAGGGATCAGCATGACTGGTCTTCAGTGAACCCAAGACAGGCTATGTTACACCACTCCTTTTCTTGCTCCAATGGCTGCCAATTGTTGGCCGCATCAAGTTTAAAGCAATGATAATGGCATATCTTCAAGAAAAGCCGACACAACTTTTCCATGAACACTTAATTTACCTGTTAATCCACTTCTCATACAAAAACACTTTTTCACTGTTTGTCTTAACTCTGTCCCTGTCTTAGCTTGTACTTAACTAAGTGAATTCAGCAGCACTTATGTTACTAAAAAGCAAATTAATACACCAAAAGTTGTGTTAAGCAATATAATATCTCAAGACTAAAGTGTCACATATTAATTGCACTGACTCAAATACATTTGTACTCACATAGCTTTTCTGCAGTTTCTCACAGATGGTATCAGTCTTCTTCTACCCTCATCTGATGTGTTGTATTTCTTGAGATCCAGCTCATCCAGCGCCTCCTCTGACATCTGAAGTATGTAGGCTATTGCTGAGCAGTGTGCAGCAGAGAGTTCATTTTCTGAGTGTTTGTCTGATTTCAGAAACTCCTGAATCTCTCTGTGCAGAGTCAGATCATTCATTTCAAGCAGACAGAGGAACAGATTGATGGATCTTTCAGCAGAAAAAGTGTTTTTCCATTCTTTGATTCTGTCTTTAATGTAGTTAATTGTTTCCTTGATGCTCTCTGAGCTGTTCTCTGTGTGTGTCAGTAGCCCCTGTAAGAGTTTCTGATTGGACTCCAGTGAGATGCCCAGCAGGAATCGGAGGAAAAGATCCATGCGTCCATTCTCACTCTTTAGAGTTTTATCCAGTACTCCTTTATGTAAATTATGAAGTAAATCAAAAACTTTCAAGGCATCAGAAGTGTCATTTACATAGCAGTAAAAGACATAAAAGGCAGCAAGAAACTCCTGAAAGCTCAGATGAATGAAGCTGTAGACTTTCTTCTGATAAATCACATATTCTTCCTTAAAGATCTCAGTTCAAATCCCAGAATACACTGAGGCCTCAGTGACATCTATGCCACACTCTCTCAGGTCCTCCTCATAGAACATGATATTTCCATGCATCAGCTGTTTGAAAGCCAGTTCAGCAAGTTTCACAATCACTTCTCTGTTGGACTGCAGGAGTTTCTGTGGATCACTCTCATATCTCTCATCATACTTCTGATTTCTTATATTTGTCTGAATAATCAAGAAGTGGATGTACATTTCAGTCAGAGTCTTGGGTATTTCTGCACAGTGATCTTGTTTCATGATGTTTTGAAGCACAGTGGATGAGATCCAGCAGAAGACGGGTATGTAACACATGATGTGGAGGCTTCTTGCTCTTCTGATGTGTGAGATGATTCTGCTGGCTTGATGCTCGTCACTGATTCTCTTCCTGAAATATTCCTCCTTCTGAGGTTCATTGAATCCCTGAATCTCTGTCAGACGGTGGATGTATTTGGAGGGGATCTGATTGACTGCTGCTGGTCTGGAGGTGATCCAGATGAGAGCAGAGGGAAGCAGATCTCCTTTCATGAGGTTTGATATCAACACATCCACTGATGAAGTCTCAGTCACATCAGATACTTTCCTACTGTCTGAAAACTTAAGTTTAATTTTGCTTTCATCCAAACCATCAAAGATGAACACAACTTTACACTCATAAATCTTTGAGTCCAGATCTTGAAGATCAGGATGAAAGTCCAGCAGGAGTCTGTGAAGACTGTACCGCTCATCTTTAATCAAGTTTAGTTCTCGAAATGTAAGCACAAACATGAAATCTACATCATTATTGGATTTTTCCTCGGCCCAATCCAGAATAAACTTCTGCACAGAGACAGTTTTTCCAATCCCAGCGATGCCTTTAGTAAGAACAGTCTTGATTTGATCTTTCTCCTCACATCCTGATTCAGGTGAGGCTTTAAATATGTCATTGCAGCAGATTGGAGTGTCTTGTAGGTGTTGTGTTCTGGCTGTTTTCTCTATTTGTAAAACCTCATGTTCTTCATTCACTCCTTCTCTCTCTCCCTCGATGATGTAGAGCTGTGTGTAAATACTGTTCAGGAGGGTTTCATTCTCTTGGAGTTTGATTCCTTCAAATAAGCTCTCATACTTCCTTTTCATACTGGTTTTGTGTGTCTCTTTGACTTTCTGCAAGACATCATCCACTAGTTGGTGCAAATCCTGCTCCAGATCTCCAGTCTCCAGCACCAGTGTGTGCAGGGCTGGTTCTGTGTAGTGCTGCCTGATGTGGGTCTGGGAGTAGAATGCATCTCAGGTCATACGGACTTCACAGCTCTGGGCTTCCTCTCACAGCCATCAGCACAGAGCATACGGCAGCTGCAGTGGAGCTGTGAGCAGAACCGACAAAGAAATACAACCCCACTCACTTTATTTCTCAACCACACTAACTCGCACACACTCTAGAGTGATGAAACACTGACATCCCAAAGTAAAAAAAAACAAAAAAAACAAACAAAAAAACATGCTAACTAGCTTTTTATCTTGTCTAAAGCAGTAAAAAGAGCAGCTATCTCAGTTACCTTTTTAAAAATTGAAGGATTTAATAATCATGATTAATTGCAGCTAACATGATTAAATCACAGAAAAATCTGCCATTATTATTATTATTATTACTACTACTATTTTCACAGCTCTAGCCTTACCTCGAATTAGAGGCTCCCGCTCCATCACTAAAGAAAGGAGGTTTGATCATGGAGCTGTTACTCTTCATAGACACACAGCTAGAGACTGGAGATACTGCACTCTGGATGTGGTGTCTGGAAATATTATGTTAAGAAAGTAATATAACTTAGAGGTCAGAGGTCACCATTTCATCATTAAACATAAAAAACTAAACCTTCAAATCTACAGCTCTCTGGTTTATTTATGGGCTTATTTTACATTTGAAGGCTGATTTTGTTAATATAAAGGGGAAAGCATCAGGATATAAAGACATATTTTACCTATATTTAGAGGTTCCCACTCCATCACTAAAGAAAGGAGGTTTGATCATGGAGCTGTTACTCTTCATAGACACACAGCTAGAGCCTGGAGAAGCTGCTGTCTGGGTCTGAACAGCATCCTCCTCCTCTCTCTCATCACAGAGACTCATTATAGAGGCAGTTCCCTCCTCTTCTCTCTCCTTGGGACGTCAGTGCATCTAAAATGGAGCTCAAAATAAGGCAAAGTCTCTACATATAAAGCACAAATGACTTCCAGAGCATTTTGGTTACTGAGGTAACCCTCGTTCCCTGATGGAGGAAATTGAGACGTTATGTTGACTGACAAATGGGGTCTTCACTTGGAGCCCCGATCACCTGAATTTTAGGAAAACGGCCAATGGAACTGGCAATGGAATTTGCATGCCGAGCCACTCCCTCGTACAGTTTTATGCTGAGGAGCCGAGACGAGGGCCCCGGCCATTCAGTGGTGATTTTTATCTGTTTGATTCTTGTAGCACTTTGAGATTTGATGTCAAATGTATAGTGCATTATAAATAAAATTCATCATCATCATCATCAGGGTTGTGGCAGCGGGACATAACGTCTCCATTCCCTCCATCAGGGAACAAGGGTTAGATCAGTAACCAAGACATTCCCCATTCTCAATACCCATTTCTCAGCCATGACCAATGTTTTTAACGCTGGAGTAGCATACCTAGTCCAATGGAGAGGGTTGTTAAAGGTTGTATCAGCGATTTCAGGCCCAAAAAAGACCCAAACATAAATGATCACATTCATCTAATCTTTCCTAACGATCCGCTAGCTGCCCGCCCCATAAGCATGCTGTCAAAACCGCGTCTCTGTAGGCAGCCTATGGCTCTGAGATCTGCACACAAAACGCGTCTCTGTAGGCATTATGTTTGGGCCTGAAATCGCTGATACAACCTTTAAGGAGGCCACATCCTACACGCAAGGAGGAACATGAGGAAATACACATATGGACCAGGGCTCGAATTTCGGTGCGGGATTGCGGGTATTGCGCATAATTTTAATCATTCCCGCAGGTCTCCCATTTATAATGCGGGAAATTCCCGCAAACATTGATTCACTTTAGCATGTAGGTTGTATTAGTAAATTAATCCACACAGATTATAAAATCAAATCATCATTTTAAAACTGTCTGCGAGACGCAATTTCACAAACAGCGTGAGTGATTCAGCGGTGCTGCGTCTTCTATCTCTCGTCTCTCAAAATGTGTTGCACAAGGCAATCGTTAAGCGTGCTGCAGGCGGCGATAACACTCGCGTTTCGGGAGTCAGGATAGACGGAATTGTCACTTGCATAATCGGGCCAGCATTTCATCATGAGTAACTAAAGTTTACCATTTGCACGTCTTTTTAAGTCTTGCCAGTGTAAACATTACGCGATTTTAAACTATTCGGTACGTGCGCGCTGTCTGAGAAATGTTTTTTTTTTCTCTGCACACATACATAGAGTAAAGCCGACTCACAAACAACTCGCGGGTAACCAAAGTTATTTTTCATTGTTTAGTTGCTCAAAGTTCATTAAAACAACCATTTCAAAAGCTGAAGTGATTTTCTTTTTTATATTATAGTTAGAATATGTATAACTCAGTGTTTTAACTAATTGAAAAAGCTGAATAATCGTTCCAAACTTACTGATTAGCCTAGTCGGCGAAATAATCGACGATTAGTCGATTAATCGTTCTAATAATCGTTAGATTAATCGATTATCAAAATAATCATTTGTTGCAGCCCTACGTGACGTTATAACAAGAATATCTACGGCAAGAGCTCTTTTCAGTCGCTGCTTTCTTTTCCTTGTGATTATTTTCTTTTTTCCCTTTGCATTCCATTGTATAATGAAAAAGGACAACATACTGCACATTTGTGGTCTGTTCTGCCGAATTTAATTTACGATATATTCCATTAATAATTCACTGGAATGCACAAAGAATCTCTCATTATTCTCCTCAAATCCTCACGTCTCTTTCCAGGTTTGTTTTCACAGGTAAATGCAATTTATAATCTGTCAAATGACGGAAATCACTTTGAAATAGTATCACGTAATGCTGAAGTTAATGAACATATTTGATTAAGGCAACATAAGTTACATAATACAGACATTAATACAGTGATATTTTACCAAAGACTCACACTTTGGGGTTATTTGAACTGTTGAAAATATATGTGAATAACATTTATCTAGTAAAGTTGCTATTACTTACATGTTTCAAATGATAAGAAATATTTGAGGTCGATGGATGAACGTTTGTAATTCCTGCCGTTAATAACGATCTGTCCTTCAATAGACTGACTGCAACAGTCAACACTTCTTCTTCTTCTTCTTCTTCCTTGAAGTTTAAAGGCAGTTGGCATCCAAAGAGTTGCATTACTGCCACTGCTGTCTATTAGCTTGTCACTTCATATTACAGTTTTTCTCAATTGTTTACACACAAATACTGGTACTTGAGACACAATGACCACAACATGTAACTCATTCACCAACCCCCTGAACCAATTCTGCTAAACTCCAAGCACAATTCCTGCTTTACACTCAAATTGCAGTTCTAAAACACACCTTTTTACAAAAGACTACACACAATTCTCTGCTTTTGGCACAATTTTCATGCAGAAAATCTCTTGTTTTCACAAGGAACACACTGCCATTCAAATATGCACACTGACTCATCACATGGGCAAACACCCGTCACACAGTTTTACAATTAGCAATCAGAGCTTTAGGCAAGGCAAGGCAAGGCAAGGCAAGTTTATTTATATAGCACATTTCATACACAATGGCAATTCAAAGTGCTTTACATAGAAGAAATTAAAATAATGAAAAGAAATAAGAATAAATAAAACAGTTTAGAAAAATAAAATAAAATACAGTACAGTACAGTACAGTACAGTCGGACGAACAGCGGCACAGTGCTCATTCAGTAAATGCATAGCTAAACAAAAGTGCTTTGAGTCTGGATTTGAATGTGACCACTGTAGGAGCACATCTGATCTCCTCTGGAAGCTGGTTCCAGCTGTGGCTGGCATAATAGCTAAAAGCAGACTCACCATGCTTAGAGTGAACCCTTGGTATCTCTAGCTGATATGATCCTAATGATCTGAGTGATCTGTTGGCTTTATATTCAGTGAGCATATCTGCAATGCATTGAGGTCCTAGGCCATTGAATGATTTATATACCAGTAATAATACTTTAAAATCAATCCAAAATCTAACTGGGAGCCAGTGTAAAGACCTAAGGACTAGTGTGATATGTCCATATTTTCTGGTTCTGCTCAGAATCCTAGCGGCAGCATTCTGTATGAGCTGCAACTGTCTTATGGTCTTTTTGGAAAGGCCAGTGAGGAGTCCATTACAATAATCCACCCTGCTGGTGATGAAAGCATGCACAAGCTTCTCTAAGTCTTGTCTGGAAACAAAGCATCAAATTCTTGCAATATTTTTCAGATGATAGTATGCTGATTTAGTTATTGCTTTGACATAACTACTGAAACTAAGGTCTGACTCTAGTGTCACACCAAGATTCCTGACTTGATGTTTAGTTGTTTGACCACTAGAGTGAAGGTATGCGTTCACCTTGAGAACTTCATCTTTGTTTCCAAACGCAATAACTTCAGTTTTGTCTTTGTTTAATTGAAGAAAGTGTTGACACATCCAACTGTTGACTTCGTCAATGTTTACCAAGATTAGTTTTGTGCACATAATTATTTTGTCTTTGCAAAATTAATTTATAATTGGCTGAAGTGACACCAAGTTTCAAGGGCCTTAGTGTGAGCCAGATGGCAACATCATGTGGAGAGTTAGTTTTTGTCCAGTAGGCCAACTAAGACCATATCAATCATAGCAAGAGTTTCTAATCCAGAGGACTAAACCTGTATTAACATCAAGATCAACAAGCCTTATTATGAGAATACGTGTCTTCACTGAAGTAACTGTATTAGGCAGGGTCAGTACAGCATCATCTGTTACGTGGATCTGACCTCGAGGGCACAGTTGAAATTACATGATCAGCCAAAACTTGCTTCTTAGTTTTGCAGTGTACATGTGTCCAGAAGAAACTGGAACAGCCTTGAAAAACTCCTTTTAATTGAGGAGTCTTGAAGTCGACGGGCTTTAAACCATCAGGTCTTGCTTAACCTCAGTTTACCAAGGCTTGCGATAACCTCAGCTTTATTAAGAACTATTGTTGTGAGGTTCTCCACGTGCTGTAGAGCCTCAAGCTGTTATTATAATTACAAACAAATGCAGTAAAGTAAAAATAGACAGTTGAATGAATAAATCCTTCCTGGAGCAAATATGCATGTAAACAACAGGAACAGGGTTTTAACAAACACTTCCTAGTGACAGAATCTGAAGAAGAACAAGGAGACTGCACATGATAGAGACTATTTTAATCTGACATTGGGTGGAGATGAGTGTGAAGCTAACGAATGGATGAATAAAGATTCTATAAGAATCATAAAGAATCTGCATGCTTAAATACAGAAATGAAAATATGCTGAAATGACAAACACACAAAGGTTTCACATGTACAATAAGATGATTTGAATGGAGAAAAACAAGTCTAAGTCATGTCTGTTTGACTGTCATGTGTTTGTGTTGTTAAGCGCACATCTCCAGCGTCCCATCATGCATCTCTTCCCTGTGCTGCGTGTCTGTCTTGCATCTGTGGTCAGTGTGTGTGTCAGTGTGTGTGTCGTGTCGTGTGAAGCTGAGCTGCCGGAGACTGGAGTCCTTTTCTGTTGAGTTGAAGCCGGAGTCTCCGCTGCCGTGCCGGCTGGGAATGCTGGTGTCCTGATCCTCAGGGATGGAGATCTGGATGTCCGGGACTGTATCCGTCTCAGCGCTGATCATGTCCAGCTGATCCCACACAGAACCGGAGCATGGAGGAGGCAGAAGATGTGGCATCTCCGACAACCAAAGCTGGAAACACACAGAGAGAACATGTTTTATTCCAGAGCAAGACTAATACTCTTAGATGGTCTATTCATTAGATGGTCTAACAGTCCTTCATTAGATGGGCTAACAGTCCTTCATTAGATGGTCTAACAGTCCTTCATTAGATGGTCTAACAGTCCTTCATTAGATGGTCTAACAGTCCTTCATTAGATGGTCTAACAGTCCTTCATTAGATGGGCTAACAGTCCTTCATTGGATGGGCTAACAGTCCTTCATTGGATGGGCTAACAGTCCTTCATTGGATGGTCTAACAGTCCTTCATCAGATGGTCTAATAATCCTTCATTAGATGGTCTAACAGTAAGAAGTTGTAAGGCGGGTGCCAGCAAGTCTGGGCCATCCCTCGAGAAAACAAAAGGCTCTCCTGAGAATTAACATTTGAACTCTCTTTTGTATATGTAACAGCAACATCCGAGACTTTTACACACCTCACTTTTACAGTCTCACCATCTCCCCCTTCTCCTCACCTAAAACTCACTGAAAACCTAAGTGTGTACATAAAGTAACTATACTTGTTTGGTATCTTTTACAGTGTCTCAGTGCACCTGGTAAAATGGTCTTACTCTCCCAGCCATAATGAAAAGCTAAAAGAAGTTATAAAATATGAGAAATGTGGTGTGCCCCTTAAAGGCGTTCCCTCCCCCAGATCCTCCATTCAAACTACCTCCTGCGTGTAAAACAAGAACCCATTCATTTACAAATCTGACCTCACAGTTGTGAACCCCTCAATAGGGGACCAAAATCTAATTATAATGACAGACACCACCATTTGGTAAGCATATTGAATTATCTGGGTTTTTAAGGAAAATGGGCAAAAGGTTTGGAGAGTCTGTAGGTAGACTTCCCACACTATTGCTGTGTGTAGTTTTTCGTTGCCAGGTAAATATTTCTATAATTCCTCGATTTCTGAATTGTTGTTATTATATTTGATTGACCAATGATTTTATTATTGAATTGTATTTTGAATTATTGTTCTATTACCTTGTCAATAGATTGTAAACATTTGATTTTATTCTGACTGACTCTAAAAATGTTTTCCCAAGTAGATTAAACAGATTCGTATGTTGCTAATCTGATTTGCAAGTCTGCGTCAGATTAGTGACGACTAATATTTGACATCAATTAAAGTGTATTTGCTTTGCAAAGACAAGAAGTGAATTTCCGTTTAGAAGTGTATGCAATTCCATGGGGCTATACCAAAGTATCTTTGATTGTGTAAACGTGAATGTGACCGATCTCGGGTATATAGCAATTACCTCTGTTTGAAGATCAAAACGGACGAGATTGTGATCGTGAGACCCACGTTAAAAACAGAAGACGTGAGGACCTCTGAGCGACAGTTTCCTAATCTGAACGGGGTAAAATATACTTAAAGAATTAAAAAGAATAATCAAACATTCGCTCACTTTTAATGATGCTCAGATATCATTAAAACCTTTTTTCATTTATGGAGTCAGATGAAATAACGAGGTAATACATATGAGAAAATGTATTTCATTTAATCTTGTTGTGTTGCGGAAAAGGAAAGACAGTAACACGCCCTTTAGTCGGGCTTACATGTGTACGAGAGACAAGGAGAGAGGGCTTGTTTGGTCTCACCTGCACTATTTTACGGATGACCCGGTTGAACAGGCCCATAAGCCGAGAAGCAGGCAGATCAACCGCCTTCTCCAGCTCATCTACACTCTTGTGTTGAAGCCCAATTCCCAACAGTAGAGCCTGAAGAAAGCACACAAACATTATTTACATAATTATGTTATTTACATAATTTACATGTACAGTAGTGGCCAAAAGTATGAAGCCACTAAAAGGACAAGGTGATTGAAAAAATATGAAATTGGAGGAAAAATGCAAGAAGCATGTATTAGGGTGCTGTCACAGTTCCAACATACTGTTACACATGCAATACTATTACATACTATTACCTGCAAGAATGAGTAAAGTTATGTGTAATAACCGCAGCAGAATTCAGACCCTATATGGTATGGATTTAATATTGATACTACGGTATTAGATCACGGTATCGAGCATACCTGCACTGCTGCTGTGTCAAGTCAAGTCACCTTCATTTATATAGCGCTTTTAATAATATAGATTGTTTCAAAGCAGCTTTAAAGTGATAGTAGGAAATTTAAGTAACAGAATGTTTTGGCTTTACAGCAGCTCTAGAATAAAGTTATGGTCCAGATAAAGTTAGTTTTAATGGATTCACTTCCGTTGTAAAGATCGTTCATTTTTAACTTAAGGGCCGCTAACACGACACTGTTCTAACAGAAAATCGTTTCTCCATACACTTGCTATCAGTTATCCTGATCTGAACACGTGCAACTTTATCATCGTTGTGTTGATGCTAGAATTAAAGTGGTCAGAGAACATCAGCAGATTCTGAATGTGGACACTGGCTCATGGAAAAGCATTCGAGAAGAGAATGATAGTGTTCTGGTTTATGCCTATCTGGTTTCATGACATTGAAGAGATCAGAGCTTAGACCCTTACAGATGAGCAGATCTAATGTGTTTACTGTATATTAATATCACCAGGTCCTAGATTAATAACATGCATTTAGACAGTAGATTGTGTGTAATGAGCTTATGGCCGAACATCTCAGCGTCTGCACAAAGCAGTAATAGTAGAGTACGGCGTGTTGGATGTTTTTAGAAACAATCATTTATTTAAATAGCTCGTCATTCTTCATCACACTGACCTTCAATCATTGACACTTGCCATTTGTTTTCTCCATCAGCAATCATGATGAAATGTTAATTAATTTGCATTCGCGTCTAGTATTTGGAGCACCTGATTGTGATTTTAGTGCTTGATGTGATGAGAAATGTAGGGGTGTTAATAACCTTTTCAACATAAACTGGCACTGGCAAAAAACACACATTCCATGAGCCCTTCTGGGCAAAAACAATGGGCTAATCTTTAATGGTCTTCACCAATTGAATCATTGGTCACTGGTCAGGAAATTGGCAAGAATTGCACAAATTCTGTAAATAACGTAACTTGGATCAGAATCGCCTTCCTCAACTACAGTTTTTTACAGGAAGAAGAGTCAGTGTTGTTCAATGTTAAGCAGTTGATGAGTAGCTGACAAATGTCTCCCAGTTTGTGAGTTTAACAGAAGAGCAAACATTCACTGGAAGGTTCAGATCTGGACTCTGACATGAGCCGGATGGACTCGTTCTCAAGCCACTTATTGGTTGTCTCTGTGATTTGATCAGGAGCAAAAATAACATCTGATCATTCCTCATTCTAAGTCTTTCTGCAATATTCTCCTGAAGTCTGAAGCTTTAGATGACTTTCCCAGTGAAGCAGCAGTAGCAGCTGAAAACAGCTCTCCCTCCACGCTTCACTGAGCTACAGATGCTTTAATTAGAAGAAGACACCACTCTGTTTCACTGCGATTTATCACTCCACACACAACTTACATTATTCTGCCAAAAACTCTATTCTGTCTTTCATGTTTTCCTGAGACAGCAATGCTTTTTAAGGTGTTCATTTGCTTAAATTGAGCTAATTTCCTGACCAATAATTTGTGGTTAAGGCTAAAAAGCTTAGTGTTAGCCTTTTTCTTATTCAGATGACTGAGATATTCACATGTTCCCTGCATTGCCTATAAACAAACCCAGACTAAAGACCAACACATCTGCAGGAATGAAAGGACTGTCCGCTTGAACAGACAGAGGAATGTCAAGGTTACAGGATGAGATCTTGTGGAAACTCCCCTCTCTCGCTCTACACTCCTCTGTCTTCTGATGAATACTACAGTAAATCACCATATATCCTGTATGTGTGTGTAAGACTGAAAACAGGACAGCAGTTCAAAAGTTATTATTCTCACTATATGTATTTTGATTCCTTATACCGTACCAGTAAATTGTATTAAATGAAAATCATATGGGATGATATTTCTGTCTTTGTGAATGTTTTAATCCAACAGCCGAGGTAATAAACTTTCTAACCCTAACTAACACTAACCCTTTCTGAAAGTCTCTTCTGCTCACCAAAGCTGCATTTATTTGATAAAACAACAGTAAAAACAACGCCTATAGATGGCCCCCCTAAAGCTGTCTCATATAGACGACCCCTAAAGATGACCCGCAAAGACAATCCCCATAGATGGCCCCCTATACTGTATGTCCCACATAGACGACCCCTATAGATAACCCATATAGATGGCTCCCCTATACATGTCCGGTAGACAACCCCTAAAGATGTGCCACAGAAATGACGCCTAATAAATGTCCAATATAGACGACCCATATATCTCTCGAATAACTCTCGTATTATGTATTTTTTGTCATATTGACAAGTTAGAACAGGTAACTGTAGTAAAAAATGTGCTTAATTTAATTATGATTCAACAGAAATGCTTCTCTGCAAACACTGTCTTTTGTCTTAATTCCTGGAGAAATCTGATGTATTTTGACAAACAGTTAATCAATGCATAACAACTAACTGACACATCTTTAATCAATGCATAACAACTAACTGACACATCT
>FLSR01004887.1:488486-498693 GCA_900092035.1 Leuciscus waleckii
GGAAGCAGACCCACCTTTTATTATTTAATATATAAATAATTTAATATATAAATACATACACTGTAAAACATATGATCAATAAGTAATCATAACTCATCAAAATAAGTTAAGCAATTTTCTACTTTTTTATGTTATACAAGATTCAACACATTTTTTTTAAGTCAGTTTAATGTAATTTAAGTTGAAATGACTTAAACATCCAAGTTTATTGTGCTTAAAAATGTAAAGCAGCAACTTACAGTAGACATGGCAGGTCTAATATATAAACACTTATAACAGGCAAACCATGAATCAATTGTAATACACAACGTTTTGGAAGAAGGATTGATGGTGTATACTTTATACATTTTGTATTTTTTATTTTGTCAATTTTGAAAAAGAAAAGTTACATAGTGCTACCCTGGAAACCCAGAGTTCCTGGAGAGCACAAGTTGAATTTGCTCAGCGAGTTACTCTGGAGTCGAGTAATGATGCTCATTAAATATGCCCTTGTATCCGAGCTGCACCAATCACATCGGGTTATCTGATATAGGCGGGCCAGAGGCGAGATGACGATAGCGCTGTGACGTCGAAGTCATTAGTAAAAATTGCAAGATGGCTATGGATGAACACCAGTTGTTTAAAACGGCTTTGGCCGCTTCAATTAGCGAGTTAGACTTGGCTTTTTATCTAAAGGAAGACGGCGCTCGAAACGTTCCTTTGCAAGAAGGGCGTTTTTGCTGTTTTGCCGACCGGATATGGCAAGAGTCTAATCTACCAGTTAGCTCCGCTGGTAGCTAAGCTAAGGATACGTCACCCCGTGTATTGTTGTGATTGGTCGTAGTGTTATCCAATTGCGTGCAGTACATTTTTTCAAATGCATGCTTGGTGCCGCCCCTCGAGTTTGGCTATTTTCATTACTCAATGCCAGACCCTTAATTTTTCAGTTTTCGGTCTGGATATCCAGGCTAACATATAGTGCAGCTTTAACATCGGTATGTTCTGTGGTTTCCTGCCAACTAGTGGAACATGACAATAGACAATAGAGTTCACATGACAGTGATGAATGTGCAGATATTGAGAACTTGTAATAAAGTTTTCTGTTTTCCCACCAGAAATACAAGAATGTCCATTTATATAAACAAACCATTTTAAGAATTCAATTAAATGTTTTATATGATTTAATGTTATTTGTGTAACATTTTAATATATAAACAAAACATGTATTAATATGATATTAATATAATGCCATATGGTGAACTTTGTCAGTTGTTAGTAATACTTGCCTTTTTGTTGCGCTTGAATCAATTTCCTGGAGCAACATATGAGTATAACAGCAGACGTGAACACCAACAGACACACACTGATTATTATCAGAATAAAATATGAACGATGGCTCTGTTCTGTAATGATCATATAGAGAGAAAAACTTTCAGTCTTTCCGTTATGAACTGTTGTTTACAAATTTATTAAATGTTTCATTTAGGTTTCCAATACAATAGTATATAAACTGAGAAAGTTTAGTAGACTGAATTTAGCATTTGAGGCATAGATGATGATATTCAAAGAAGATTAAGTCAAGCAATCCAGGTGTCTGACATTAACCTTTTGTCTTTTGTCTTTATGCACCTCCTGAACCCATTGTCCCAAGTTAAGCTATGATAATGTGAAGGTTTTACCGCAGCTGTGAGCGTCAGAGCATGAAACCTGAAGTGAAAAAAAAACAGACAATAGATACTTTTCTGATTTTAGTGGTTTAAAATAATAAATAATATAGGCTAATGTGTATTTTAATACAGAAGCGATCTCAAGGATCTTCAGTGTGTTTCTGCTTCTCTTGCATACTAAAAAAAAACCTTCCTGTGAAATCAACAGATCTTTAACCCACTGTAGAGTTAACAGAAACAACAGGATCACACAACCGAAAATAATGTCCGATGCTGGGATTCAGAAAAAAAAAATTAAATACAATGACCTTGAATAGTCTTGCATGCACTATATTAAGGTCACTGCTTTACCCACCCCATCTCACCTTATCCCAGTGTGTCCAACTTCATACTTATAAGTTTAGTGGAGAGTGGAGACAAACACAATCAGTCCAGAGTGAAAGTTGATGAAATGTTTATTTCACAGCAAATACACAAAACACAGAATATTGATTACAAAACTGTTATAAAGTACAGTACTGTACACTGAAAACTTTTGTAAAAAAAAAACACACAAAAAAAACACTTTAGCATCACATTACATCAGCCCACTATTTAACATCACTTAATGGCACGGAAGCATTCAGTAGAGAATGTCTCTTTGCAAAATCTTCTTGCCTGGTGATTACATTACAACGTTTAATGTGTAAATACACACACAGTGTGTGTCATATACACTGACATGACAATAATAAAGATAATCTCAGATTACCATTATAAGATATTTTCTTGTCATTAATGGAGAAATAAGCTTTCGCTCCTCAGGTTGTGCAGTTACAGTAATGTACAATACCAGCAGAGACTAACTTGACCTTGATCCATGATAACCAGCCAAAAAGTCTCACTCACAGTCAGCAGAGGGAGCCCTTGGCTAATACACATATTCAACAGGCTACTAAATGCATGTTGCTCTGATTACACATACTTCCTAAGCGAAATCTTGATGGTTGCATCTACTTTTCTGAGTTTGCTTCTTTCTCTTTATCAGTTTTTGTCCTGACTCTTGGAATAGGACAGTATTCTGACCTTTGAATAGTCAGATGAGTCAGAAGACGAACACAAATTCTTCACAGTGATCAGGATGGCAGCATTATATCCGCTTTGAGGTCAGTGGAATCAACGGACAAGTTGGACAATGATATTTTTGGATAATGGAATAACAGTTTTATAAAAATTATTATTATTATTATTATTATTGTGGTTACACAAGGCCCTTCGCCCTGTTTCAGTCATCTAGAAATACTTTTACACCTCCACAAAACAAGAAAATAATTAAACCAAGGGTGATACATAAACATCTGATATGAAGCAGACACTATAGTTGAAACATAATGCAATAATCAATAGGCAATCAAACATTATATAAATTATAAGCACACTAAATTATATAAAAAGAGGGTATTAAATGCATAATAAAATAATACTTGTTTTGATATTTTTTATAATCTCTTTTAATTTAGTCAAATGTAAAAAATCTTTAAATCATATTTTAATCAACATAAACAGTAACATTGAATCTCTTGTATGAAGTTCCTCTGATGTTGCTGATGATCTGTAGTTTATAAAGTCCAGTGTGTTCAGATCTGATGTTTCTGATGGTCAGAGATCCAGTTTGTCTCTCCATGTTCATGTCTGTTTTTGAATTTCACATTACTGTTATGAATATTAATGTCTGAGTGATGATCAGTGACTGGTGTCAGATCTGAAGACGGTAGATGATCTCTGTGTATTCTGACATGCTTTCCTGATCTACAAACACACACACATGGAGATTTTCAGTGTTTTTAACATTAAAATATGATATTCCATCAGGTGACATTTCACACAGATATATTTTCTATTCTATAATAAGCATAATTTTCACTTAGAACTATTAAAAATGTTCAACATTCAATTTAGGCTCTTAGTTGTAAAACGAATTTGCATAAAAAGAGTGTTTTTTTAGTCTTGTAAGTTAGTAATATAGTAATACTTGCCCTCTGGTTTTTCTCGGTTGCATTTCTTGCAGCAACAGTAAAACACACACGCAGAAATGAACAGAAGAAGCAGCGGCAGCATCAGCGCACAAACTACTGTTATAATGAATATAAACTGAGCTGGAGTCTGTGTCGTTTCTGTAATAAAGAAAGAGAAAATGGTCAATCCTTTCAGTTGGACTTTGTATAGGCACAATATGAACTGCACATTTATAAATAAAATATGTTGAAAATGTTGCTGCTGCCGTACCTACACATGTGTGACAGAGTTGACTGATGTTGAGATGTGTGGTCTGGTTGCTGATGGGATTGTTCAGCACACAGCTGTAGGTGTTTTTATCCTGATATTCCACCTCCAGAGGTAGAGAGAGACTGATGCTGAGATCAGACACACTGATGCTGGACAATACACTGATTCCTTTGTACCAGGAGAGAGTCACATCACTCACATTCAACACTGATGAACACACCAGTGAACATCTGGACTCTGATGATGAACATTGTAAAGAGTTACTGGTGATGACAGGAATGGGAAGATGAGCTGTAAAATACGAAATAAGAGATTGTTTTACTATAAATAATTTTTTTTTTTATTATTTATTATAGATTAAGTATCTGAAGATTTTTAATAATTGCAGATACTTCATCAATATGCTCAGATGTGCCACACAATTTTCAACAAGATACTAAAAAAGATAATCGGATGCAAGTTATTTTTTTTGTAAAGTTTGGTGAATTTTTATTCGAGAAAAATCCAATAGTAACACAAGGAGTCGAGTTTCCTGAAGCATTTCATAGATTATCACTTTCTAAAACAGTATAATTAAAATAAATAAAAACAATTCAATTATTTTTTAAATCAAACGATTAAAATACAACATAAAATAACATCATTTATTTTGTAGTTCCTATAACCAATAAATACAAATGATCATCGGCCATATTTTACTATCTCTGCCGAACATTAAACACATACTTCAGAGAAAAAGTATTATTCACTTCACTCACCATAGACAGTAACACTGAATCTCTTGAATGAAGTTATTCTACTAATGATGATAGATAGTTTATAAAGTCCAGTGTGTTCAGATCTGATGTTTCTGATGGTCAGAGATCCAGTGTGATTGTCCATCTGGAGTTTGTCTCTGAATCTTCCATCATTACTGACAAATATATAGTTTATTTGGTCTCTTCTAATGATTTCAGCTATTTTAGTGTTTTGAGGTCCAAACGTCCACAATATCTCTTTACAACTGGAGAAACATGCGCTTTCAGTGAGATATAAGGATAATCTGCAGTTGCAGTGACTCGCTCAAGGCCTCAGATGGTCTATTTTAACTCTGAGTGCACTTCATGCACTGTGACACACTCAGTGTCAGAGTCAGAGCGAGATCTTCTGTGGTCTGGTTTATATAGGACAGGGGTCTACACATGCACTGAACCCATGTGGTTTTGTTTTGTTTTTGGTAAATGCACAGCAGTTAAATGAAAGCTTGTCTATTATAGGATGTATGTGGTTGGTGTTTCTGCATTTGGGCATTTGGCCACTTCTGTTCTCAAGCTCATGACCTACACTTAAGTTTGAGTAGAAAACGTTACTATATGTAATTATTTATTTTAAAGTTTTGAACCTCTTTCTCTTTTTCTGCATAATTTAAGATTTTCAGGTCAGTTGTATCAATGTCCTCTTGCTTCATGCAAAATATATGAATGATGTTAAAGATTCATTACATTCTCAGCCTAGATCTCCAAAACATCAGTAATATGAGTACAGATATCCTGGGTCAGAATAGCACACTTTCCTCTTATTTTGACCTTCTATGTTTCCTTTTTATATCATAACTGTACATTATGATGATATCCATGTTTGCATGGAAATATGGGCAGGCCGGAAACCATTTATTTTAATGATATTCAGCATTAATCACACACCACTGTTAATTCTGATTAACACATAACACTGTGTTTGTACATTGCTCAAAAGAAATAGTGGGCTACCAGAACCCAATGTGTCAAGAAATCTCTAGAGGTGTGAATAGTGAATAGAGGTGTCAATATTGATTACATTTTTTTTTTAAATCAATATTATTATTATTTTATGTTTTTAAATATGTAAATTTGATTATCAAAGATGAGTTTTAAGAGATAAAATTTACTATAGGCGGACTTTAAATAAACAAGTGCATACTCAAAAACTTTAGATATAGCCTACCAATACGTTGTAGGTCTACTCGAGAAAGTGCAACGCGAAATATCGCGGAATAAGTCTCGCTTTCTAAATAAAAAAGCCAATCGCCAATTTGCTGCAGTTAGAAGCTCCGTTGCCATAGAAACAGTCGCTTAGGAACGGACATTAGCTGGTCCAGCCTGAAATATACGCTTTTTAACGCTATTTTTTTGCATTAAAAAAAATGTTTGTTTTTTTTAACAAAAACACATTATTGTAACTGTTCATTTGACTAGATTTTTAGATTCTTTGATTTTAGATGCTGTATTGTTTGATAATCAAAGATGCTTTTTCAACACATGTAATTTTATGGTGAAATGAAATAGTTCTAAAATAACAACAAATAATTCACAATCTCAGCGCTGTAGGCCTACTGCTGAGTCATACGTCATCTCGTCTTCCTCTGTGTGAGCACGAGCAGCAGACAGACACATTCAGAGAAACACAAAGTTTTGTACCTTTGCTTAAAAAACGTTTTCAACACGGCTATGAGGACTTTATTAATCAGAAATCGCCCGGACATCTTTTGAGGAATATGATTTTAAACACTGATTTCATCTGTCTATGCATTCTGATCACAAATGGTAAGTGGATTTAATCTCATGCAAAGCGCAGTCACGACTGGAACAGCCCAACAACAAATGTATAAATGCACATGCAAATACATTTCTATTTTCTATATGTTTTTTGGTTTGGTTTCAGGTAAACACCAAATTTAACTTTTCAACTTAATTTAATAAAACACAATACATGCCTTCCTACTTTATTTATTTGTTTGCAACACAATATCAAATCTGTTTTCTGTAGGTGACTGAATATGATTCTCTGGCACTCGTTTTGTGGCTTCAGCAGCTGTGAATGGATTCATATGATGTTGATGTATTTTTAAAGACACATTTTTATTTATCTTGAATTTCATTTGTCTTTATGCTACTTTATCAACTTTATGCTGTGTCCTCCAATAAAGTGTTGTGTAATAAAGTATGGTGAATATTGTTTATTGAAAGTGGTGTTTGGTACAGTAAATAGAACATTTTATTTGATACATTTTAATTTCTTATTTCTTTAGTTTAGTTCATAATTTAAAAACACCTACATATAATTAATTACCATGATTCTTTTACTTAGGAGATAAAAAAAAATAGATATGGTGAATGATATTTGGGACAACAATGCAACAAAAGTTGCACATACTTGCATGTATGTCAGTTTTCAGTGAAATAAAGTGAAGCTATGTGAATAACAAGAGGCTGCAGTGGGCTATCTTGCTATACACACATCAAGCATAATTGAAGATGATCCATGTTGATTTCTAGTATATAGACTATAGACTCACTATAGACTTCAATGACCCCTATGTGTTTTAACATGTTGAAGACCTTTCTCAAACACAAAACTGGTCCATATTTAATTTCTGGAAGCTGGGATAAATAGGCAAGCAATGTTACTGCATTCAAATATAAAATAGATATTAAAGAATACATGAAAAGAACATTTCAGTAATCACACTGATAACTTCTATAACAAAGTAAAATCTCCAGAGAAGTCATTCAACTCATTTGATATTTACAAGGAAAAATATTGATTAATACCTTGATTATAATCACTCATTACATATACATTGAAGCAGCAGTGGATTCCAATCCACCCCCTTCACATGCATATAGGCAGCAATCAGAGGGGGTGAAAAGGAAATGTTGGCACTGTTTTTTGTTTTTGTTTTACTGAATGGTGCATTATCCTTGTGTAATAGTAATAGTGTGTGTAGATCTGTGTAGATTGTACAGCCAAGCTACAGAAGAGCAAACAAATGCACATTTCAAATGGCTGTAACTCAAAGTCCTGTTATTGTTGCAGCGTTTATACGCCCACGTATAAATCTAATTAATTATTATTCATAACTAATTATGATCAATAATTAATAATTTAATTATTTTTTAATTATTTTCAGAATTTACTGTAGCAGAATCAATTGTATGATTAGTCTATCAGTTCATCCCATGAACAGAAAGCATAAACAGTTATTAACTCTAGGAAATATAATATCGTCCTGGCCAAGAAAGAATAATCCCCAGCTAACAATAAATTACGAAGTAAATTAAGGGTAAAAGCATAGGTAACTTAAATCGAAGTTCAAGACAATGAAATTTGCAAGCAGATAACATAAGTAATCTCTTTGTTCAAATACAAACAATACTTTATTGATTATACACTCTAAACAAAAATGGTGCTAAATAGCACTAAAAGTGGTTCATTGGCTTGTAATCATAGGGGAACCACTTTAAGTGCCATATAGCACCTACCTTTGTCAAATGGTGCTATGTAGAACCATAAGAGGTGCCATATAGCACCTTAACCACCACAAAGAACCGCTATAGAACCGCTGAAGAACCAAACTGGGCTTAACAGGTTCTTTAAATGGTAGTGGTGCTATATAGCACCTTAACCACCGCAAAGAACCCCTGAAGAACCGCTGAAGAACCATTTTTTTTTAGTGTGCAGAGGCTTTACTCCCTTCAAGCTTAAATTGTCAATGTTTCATTACAACACTGTTTGAAAACACTCAGAATAATTTGTTGTACCTTTATAAAGGGCATTTTCCCCTAATTTTATTAAATGTATGCTCCATCTTTCATTTCAAATTCTTAAATTTGATAAATATATTCAATTAAAATAATTAGACACTAGGCTGTTACCAATAAAATTAAATAATTTACATTGAAAAATTATAACTGTATTAAATTAGATTATTTTAAATATTTTTGAATATACAAATAAGGAATGTTGAAAAGAATGATACTTTATAAAACTAGCGTTTTGTCATTCAACGTTGACACTTGCTTGAGAAGTTGAAGTCGTTCTCTATCTCCGTTGCTTCTAGCCACGGTGGTTAAAAATGGTACGGTCCACAATAGGGGTGTCTGAAATCGCTTTACATTAAAATGTTCCTACAGTGAAAATAGGAGTTGACTTGTATTGTAACTGTAATTATATTTTTTCACAATATCAGAAAAATGATCTGACCCCCCCAAAACTGATATTTCTGTCCCCTACTGGGTCTTCAGTGGGGGGTATAGTACCCCCCAGTACCCCCTGTAATTCGGCGGTCAGTTACAATCCACTCCAGAGTAACACCACGAGCTTCCAACAGGGCAAGGCTCCTCTGTAATCCTTTTTCCATGTGGTAGCTTCCTCCCACTTCGTTACTCTGAAATAGACAAGAATAGGGAACGAAACAATCATCTTAGACAAACCAGAAGTTTTAAACTTCTCAAAAATGTAATTTTTTTAAATACTGATATTTCTTCTCTCCCACCTGAACCAGCTCTGGTGTGTCCACAACGGTGTTGGTCTGAAGGTCCATCAATGTATAGCTTCCAAACTTTGCAGAGTGGCCTTTGAAAGTAATATTACACAAAGCATTATTACCACGAATACATTGAATTCACTGAGATACTACCTATGCATGTTATGGTTCATGATCCGGAAAATACCCGAGCATCCATGCATCCTTCTTATTTACAACTATGTACCTGGTGAGTCAGCCCTCATGTCACCTCCAACGATGACCCTTTCCCTTTCACTCAGGCGATCTAGCGTCTCATTTTGCCATTTTGCTTGAGCACTAAGAAACAAAAACTCCTACTGGTTAACAAATATTAAATACAAAAGTAACAAAATATAATAATAATAAAAATAATACAATTCTGAACCAGGGGTGTTAAACTCAGTTCCAGAAGGATCAACAGGCATACTTGAACTTTTTTAATGAGCCTTAGAGAGTTGATTAGCTGCCTCAGGTGTGTTTAATAATGATTAGAGGTAAACTCTGCAGTGCTGTGGCCAACAAGGAACTCAGTTTGACACCCCTGTTCTAAAACAAATGCACAGTTTTGAAACTTACGACATGTCTGCTCTGCTGTCTCCGTTAAAGTTGTGTCCGTCTCTGCTGGATCAAATGTATAATCTTGCTCTTCAGGTGCTACTACAGATGACGTGTCCATTAGGGTTTCTTCGTCATCCTCTTCCTCCAGTTCCACACGAGGTCTCTTTGATGGCCACTCTATAGGTGTAGAGGTCCTAAATATTAAACCAGCTGCTGGTGACAAACTGTCAATGTCTGAAACTGTATCTGTCGTCTGGACACCTGTAATATACAAAGTAGTTGTGTGTTACTGTTATGTGACACTTATGTGTAACAAGACTAGTTATAGGTCCTCTGTATAAGCAGTATCATGTAATAAATAAACATCCCTGACCTCCTGTAGCGAACATAAAACGTCTTCTTTGATGACTGAGTACCAACAGATTTTTGCGTC
>FLSR01004887.1:509478-524597 GCA_900092035.1 Leuciscus waleckii
AAAAAAAAAAGCCAACTAGAACCAACACCAAAAAAACAAACACCAACGTCTAGTTTGCTCTTAAGGGACACAAAATAAAAAAAAAAATTTTTTTTAAAGAAACCAAATACAATTCTATTTTGTATTTTTGCATTAAAGTGCTTTAAACCCAGTGTTGAAAACCAAGCTTTTAATGTTGTTTATATGTGGTATTTTTAATATGCTTTAAGACAACCCATGTGAAATTTCAAATGCTCTTCCTCTTCTTCTTCTGAATCAGTTTTTGGTTCAAGCACACGAATTAAATCAATATTTCCACTCTCCATTGTGTAGTGTTTAGCTGACCCAGTGGATCAGGGAATCTGAACTGGTGTGATTGAGTGGAGGCAGGGACTAATTTGTATATTCATGAATCCTCATTTACTAAAACAAGCTAGGGTGTAGAGTAATTCAAGCTATTTAAGGCATGAAGAAAATATTCTCTTCACATGAAAAAACTTTAAATATGTAGGCTAATTTGAATTATCAAAGATATGTTCTTTTGTTCATTTGACTAGATTTTTAGATTCTTAGATTTTAGATATACTGTATTGTTTGATAATCAAATATGATTTTTCAACACATGTAATTGTATGGTGAAATGAAATAGTTTTAAAATAACAACAAATAAATCACATAATAATCTTTATTATTGCTTTACTGCAGGCAATGATAGAGTCATACGTCATCTCGTCTTCCTCTGTTGAGCACGCATGCAGCAGACAGACACATTCAGAGGAACACGAAGTTTTGTACAGTATCCTACTTTGCTTAAAAAAAAACCGTTTCCAACCGCGCTATGAGGACTTTATTTATCAGAAATCGATCGGACATCTTTTGAGGAATATGATTTTAAACACTGCTTTCATCTGTCTATGCATTCTGATCACAAATGGTAAGTCGGATTTAATCTCATGCAACGCGGGCAGGACTGGAACAGCCCAATTTATAAATAACTTGAAATAGGCCACATTTCTACTTTTTTAAAATGCGTTTTCATTTTTCCCCCCAACATTTTTTTGGGTTTGGTTTCAGGTAGAAACACACAATTTAACTTTTCAACTTAATTTAACAAAACACAATACATGCCTTCCTACTTAATTTATTTGTTTGTTTGTTTGTTTCTTTAAATGACAAAGAAAATGGATTTGCTTTAATCTGTTTCAGTTGTGTTTGGTGAAACTGATGAAGTGAAGATAGTGTCAGTAACTGAGGGAGATTCTGTCACTCTAAACACTGATGTTCAAGTACAGAGAGATGATCAGATATTGTGGACGTTTGGACCTCAAAACACTAAAATAGCTGAAATCATTAGAAGAGACCAAATAAACTATATATTTGTCAGTAATGATGGAAGATTCAGAGACAAACTCCAGATGGACAATCAAACTGGATCTCTGACCATCAGAAACATCAGATCTGAACACACTGGACTTTATAAACTGACTGTCATCATCAGTGGAATAACCTCATTGAAGAGATTCAGTGTTACTGTCTATGGTGAGTAAACGGTATGAGTCATATCACAAATGCTATAATTTCTGATATGATAAATGATAATTCAAATGCCCAAAATTGCAGCCAAAATTACCTACAAATTGTTGAAATAATGAATAAGATATGATATGCACGATAACTGTTCAAATTATCAATCTGTATTTTAGTTTAGATGCAGGTATTTCTCTCTTTTTTTTCAGCCTTTAATTCACATTTTTGGTTTCTTTTTGATCAGACTTGCAAGAAAATATCTGCATCATGTTATTTTTGTTGTTGATTTTTGATAATAATTCTGATATAAAGCCTTCATAACGTTTTTCAAAATCTTTATAAACTTGTACCTTGGAACCTATTTCACAGTTTGTGTTCTCGAGCCACCAAACACTGCTGTCGTGAAGTGAACGGCCAGAACCCATTAAACGTTATCGGAAAAAACGGTGTTGTGTTAGTGGCACTACGTTAATAACTAATGATCTTTAAATGGAAGTGAATCATCAAAACTAACTTTAGCTGGACAATAACTTTATCCTAGAGCTGCTGTAAAGCCCAAACAATCTCTGTTACTTTAATTTCCTATTACCACTATAAAGCTGCTTTGAAACAATCTATATTGTTAAAAGCACTATATAAATGAAAGTGACTTGACTTGACTTCGTGTTCTTTCATGTTTTCCAGCTCCTCTACCCATTCTTGTAATTTCCAGTTACTCTTCAAACTGTTCATCATCATCATCATCATCATCATCAAGATCATCATCATCAAGATCATCAGTGTCCAGATGTTCACTGGTGTGTTCAGTGTTGAATGTGAGTGATGTGACTCTCTCCTGGTACAAAGGAATCAGTGTATTGTCCAGCATCAGTGTGTCTGATCTCAGCATCAGTCTCTCTCTACCTCTGGAGGTGGAATATCAGGATAAAAACACTTACAGCTGTGTGATCTACAATCCCATCAGAAACCAGACCACACATCTGGATATCAGTCGACTCTGTCACACATGTGCAGGTACGTCAACGCTGAGATTACAGTCGTCTGACCTGTATTGATTGTAATATTTTGTAGGTTCATCTTTGTGAGCTATAACCTCAACACAATTTCAGTATATTCAAGTATTTTTTTAAGCAGTACCTTTTGTTTGCCTATTGGGTTTTACATTATACTTAAAACACCTGGGGCCAGTTGCATAAACATATCATGTTAAGACAGTGTCTGGATGACCCGCACTTAGAGTTAGTCAAGGGGCAGTCAATCTTACTTTCTGCCATCAATTTAGGCCAATCTACGTTTTTAACATACTTAAAACAGTTATGAACAGTCTTAAAGAAAACAATTTGATGACTAATGCCTAGTTCACACTACACAACTTTAAACGTTGGCAGATCGCTGTGCTGTTTAGACAACATGCCTTGCTCTAGAGTCTGGAAGTCGTTGTGGTGTTCACACTGCGTGACACTACGTAAATGATGTGCAACAGGGGTTACACACACAAGCTCTGTCACCAACGACTCTATCCGGTCCCAAACCACGTTTTGTCATGAAAACACACGCGAGAAGTGGAATGGAAAATGACGCGAAATAGTAGTTGTCTATTTGAAAATAGACGGTGGGACAAAATTGCCAGTGCACGTTGTTTGCACAGTGATCTGTTTAGAACCGGTTTATGCAACCGGCCTCTGGTGTTAAAACTCTCTGAACAAAGGCTGGTCACCATCATGTCAAGCTAAACTATTTTTAAGAGTTTCTCCAGTTGTGTAATATATTAAATGATCTCCCTGATCTGCTGTTTTGTGTCTCAGTTTGGCAGGACTAATGTAAACTACATACTGTTTTTTGATTGTTCATTACAGAACAGAGTCAGCGTTCATATATCCCAGTGGTAGTTTTATCGGTATTGCTGGCCATTGCAGTTTCTGGAGGGATTTTGTTCTGGCACATCAAGAACTGTAAACCAGCAACACCAAGTGGTAAGTATCACTGCAGTTGAAATAAGTCTTTTGTGTTTCACCATTTCAGTTTCATGAATAATTTTGATAGTTAAAATGTGATTATTATCAAAACAGTTGAAACTGAAGAAATACATTATGCTACAACAACATTCTGTGCACGTCATGTACAGAATACGGTAAGATACAGTGTTGCTGTGTGTGTTGTGTCTCGCTGCCTGTAAAGCTCAGCACCAGTGCATTGATGGATCATTCATGATCATTCACAAATCAAATCTCAATGCCTGTCTGTGCTTGCTTTCTTATCATAGCCTAAGCAAAGATTCTGCTCTATGTTTAAGATGAATTATAGATGATTTTGGATTTAATGCTAGTGATTCATTCAAAGACTTCATCTGAATCAGGACACCGCTTTCTGCTTAACAGGGTTTGGCTATTTCAGTTACACCTACTGTATTACAGTTCCGCAAATCTTCACAAATCTGACTGGAAAGAAATAGATTAGAATGACAAATTGTTCAAAAGCAACAGACTGGAAAGACGGCAGTTTGTCAGTTAACAGTTAAGAAACCTGTTCTCCTGTGATTAACAAATCGCCCAAAAAAGAAAGAAAAAAAGTCAAATTTAAAAAAATCATGCAGTTTGTCAATAGGTTTTTGCACTGTTGTAAATATCCCGGTAAGTTACTATGAAGGGATGTTCCATCAAACACCTGCTGTTCGCACTTGCCAAACAAAGACACAGAATGGCGACAATTTTTTGTTTCCTTTGCTGTTTATATTTACTTGCAAATAGATGTTTAGTGAAGATCTGAAAGGACACAATTATTCTAATCACTATTATCTAACAAAAATATAATATTATCAAGCTTAATTGATATTGATATCATATCATACGTACCTTATAATGATGTTGTTTTACGCCCTTTGATTGAACATCAAGAGGAAGACTTTATTGCTGTTGTCTTTTGCTGCTTTACTGTATCATATCTAAAATCTTGTGATTTGTGAGTTTCTTTGAATGTTCGTAGTGTGCATATACTTGCATGATCACATCTCTGTGTGCAGATCATGTCATGTATGTTCTAGATTGACTAGATGCATGAAAACTTGGTTTTCATAGACATCTCAGTTGTAAGATGTTCTGCTACCATTTTTTCTTTTGTCATTGTCAGTTTTGATGGATGCATGAACCATCTCATTCAGGGATTTGGATTCTGATTTGATAGGAAACACAATTGTTAGGCACAATGTCTCTTTCAGAACTTCCTCTCCAGTATAAAACTACTATTCATTCACACTGAGCCACAAAAACAGTCATGTTCTGAACTTCTGCATTTCACACAAAAGAATGCATTAAAGTAGATTTAAAGACTGTAATCAAAAGTTGCACTGAGGAAGATTTACAGGAATGGATGAACATCTTGTTTGGTTTTATAGAGCGGATGTCACTGTTCTTGAAAGAGAAATTTCAGGCAAAATTACAGTTTGGGTGCAGAGCATCTTACTTTCAACTCTATTAATCATGATAGACCAATGTTTTTGATGGATTTCTTGTAATTTGTTATTCTCTGAAAGATTAACCTCTTTCTCCAGTTTTCATCTGTTCATCAACACTTTCCTGATTTTACTTTTGTGTTTTCTTACAGAAACGCAAGGAAGATGATGAAGTAGTGTACTCAAGTATTATGACCTAATGAGAAAAATTACTTTTTTTTACTAAAATTACTAGAGCAGTGTTTCTCAACTAGAAGCTCATGACCCAAATATTGTTCAGAGGGAAGCAATGCTGCATGCAAGTGTAAAAATACTTCTAACCTTACTGTAATCATAGATACTGTAAGGGAAACAGTTTGGAAGAAAACCCTGTCATATTCAGCAAATTTAATGTTAATAATAAATATGCAGCTCACTGTAATACTATAACTTAACCAGTACAAGTATTTCTAGTATTACTAATTTCACTTTAGTATTATTAACAATTTCTAATGTAAAATCTGGGCCTGGAAATTAAAACAGTTTAGAATTACTGAAGCAGAGTGGAAAAATGTATTATTTTTTTAGTTATTTATTTGCACACTGCCATCTTATTGTGTTATTGTCAGTTATGACCTGTAAAAAAGTGGATTGAATAACAGCTTCATAATCCCACAAGAACTGCCTATGAAGCGTGAAAACCTGTCTAGACCTGAAATGATTCTTGAGGTTGTGCTTCAGCTGCCTTAAAAACAACTGTCTTAAAAACAACTGTCAGCGTTTGTGTATTTTCTCATATTTCAGCATTATTTCATGAACGTTGTACTGAATGGAATGCAACAGAATAAACAATTTCATTTCACTTTAAGAAGCGTTTATTATTAAAGCACTTTTCTTATACTATTTTCTCAAACCTAAAACAATCTAGTCCCTGATAGCTTTTAACATAACAAACACTAAATTACACACAAAAAAATAAAAAAATAATGAATTGAGTTCTTCCATCCAGTTAACATTTAAACCAGCTTGCTTTAATCTAAATATCACTTGAGCAGTTAAAGCAGTTTTCCTGCGTGATAGGACATGTTTCCACAGGTTTGGTTCTTCTCCAAGGCGGGAACACTGGAATGTTTTCCACCCTCATTTACAGGTATTACTGCACCAATAGCCATGGGTGAAGCGTAATGTCCAGCTCCCCCTCTCTGGATATACTGGTAAAATGGGAATAAAGGTGGAGTGATGGTCCAAACCACATGCTAATCCTACCCAAAACTTCCTCCACCTATTACATCCACAAAGGTAGAGCTGGACATCATTTGGCACCACATGTTCAAACGGGTTGTATAAATGGTCCATAGCCAACCACACGTCTAAATTTATCCCCACTAACTTGAGGCACAGGCTCCTCCCACTTGAAGTGTCAGCGATACAGTATATTCTTGGCATTCCCTGCTTTTCATGCTGTAGAACTGTACAGAATAATATTTGTGAAACTCGCAGGATTATGATTTACATATATTTTTCTATTGTGTTCTTTTGGTCTAGTTTATAGTAGAATCACTATTTCACAGAGATGCATTGTTGTAGTCACAGAACAAATGAGTTACACACCAGTAAATGTCATAGCAAAACCAATCCATCATTCAGAACAATAAAAACACCCAGCATAATAGTAATGGTAGAAAAGGAGATGACTGAAAGAGCCTGAAACACTGTACACTAGCGACACCTGCTGGTCAAAATTGTAAATGCAACGAGGACACAGCCATAACAGAGCCATTGGAAGGCAAGCCAGCAACCTTTAGCCAAAAAAAAAAGTTTTTTTTTAATGAATATCAATGAAGGAGAGGCAATACTTTTGTTGGGAACTATATGCTGATTTTATCTTGATAAAACAGGTACGACTCAACAGCATTACCACTAGCAAATGTGTAATAGTATTTAATAGGCGGCGTTGTGTAATATTGAGTGATATTGTATATTGTCTAAAGAAAATAAACAATATTGATGTTGGCTTTCAAGTTTGACCAATTATAATAAAACTTGAATGATTGTGACTGCCATGCACTATGCTGATATAATGCAACTTAATGAATAAAGAGAAAATTAATGATTTAATTATATACATATAGTCTTTAATTACAAAATGTATAAATTAATGATGTGGATCTCTGTGGCTTCCAGGTTCAACAAATAAATTAGACCTGAATTTTAATGATATATGACTGCTGTGTATGCCTAATAATGACAACACTTTTTAAATGAACGAAGGTAAACAAAATATAAAGCTTGTAATAAATGTACTCTTTCTATGGCTTCCAAATTTCTACACTTAAATTACAATTACATTTTTAGTGACTTGTATCAGTGCTATGTATACCCAATAAAGCTGTCTTAAATGAAGATCCAAATCTAATCTTAAATGTGGTTGTAACAAGGTTAGATGTTATGCCAAGAAGGAGGCGGGAACCGGCGAACAATCAATGATTTTAATAAAAAATAAACAAATACAAAAACGAAAGTAAAGACAAAAACAAAACATCAAATTAAATCCAGGCCTGGCCTCTCTCATCCTTCACTGTCGTCACTCCTCCGTGAGATACGAGACCGGTGCGCCTCACAGGTGTCGCTCAGTGATCCCGCCACCGGCCTCGTCCTGCTCGCCACCGTGGTTTTATACGCACTGTAGTAACCAGTAATCTACAGTTAAAGGTGCATTGCGCAACTTTCCATGTTAAAAATACCCGTTTTCTAACCCATACATGCTTAAACAATTGCCTGATGGGCTGAATGAGCCCTTCTTTGATCACTGCGATTGTCTCTATAATCCTGTACAGTAAAATAAATAAGAGGGATTCGGGTCGGAATTTGAGACTGGGCGTGACGTCATGCGCGTTCACGGCACGCTCACCTGGCTATGGTAGGTTTGTGTATTCGCCGCCATTCTCCGTAGAAGATGGATTCTAAGAGACCGGCTTGTAGTTCATTTCAAACACCAACGCAAACTCCACGTAAGATCAAAAAAAGACAACTTTTGTCTAGTGCAAAAGACAACCTCTGGTTGCAGTTTCGCTTGCCGCCAGAGGGGGCATAGTTCTGCAAAAACTCAGAGACTTGCGCAATGCACCTTTAACAAGCTATTCGCGTAACAATTTTACAGCTCGGCGAAGCACATTCTACAAACATTCTGTCTATTGAATCACTGCATAAAGATAATACTGATGAATAAATGCTGATTAAACATGGAGTAAAAGGATATAATAAGGCAGCAAAGGGAAGGCGATGGAGCATAAGAATCCACTCCGTTCACTATTATAAAATGTTTAAATATAAATTGAACAAAATATAAAAATCATAATAAAGCATGATTTGGTATTATATCATGAAGTAAACATTTATACAAGAACTTCTTAGATATTGTTGATTTGGGAGAAACTCATGTTGATCTCGGTCTTGAAGAGGAACTCTGTTCACTGTAATAACTTTGAATGTTTCATTGTCCTGTCACTTGTTGTGGCTGGTTTGGGCAGATTTATATAGAAGAGATAGATTTGATTGCTTAGTTTTATTGTTTGGTGAGGACACAGCGTCGGATTTGAATGTGATGGATCCGAAGATGAATTCAGACATGATTTCATGATTTCAAACATTTGTTTTTTGTATGATTGAGTAGAGAAGATGAATAAGTCTTCCTTTTAATGTGAAACTCTTCCCACACTGATCACATGTGTGCGGCTTCTCTCCAGTGTGGATTCTCATGTGATTATTAAGGCTTCCTTTTAATGTGAAACTCTTCCCACACTGATCACATGTGTGCGGCTTCTCTCCAGTGTGGATTCTCATGTGATTATTAAGGCTTCCTTTTAATGTGAAACTCTTCCCACACTGATCACATGTGTGCAGATTCTCTCCAGTGTGGATTTTCATGTGATCCCTAAGGCTTCCTTTTAATGTGTAACTCTTTCCACACTGAGGGCAGGTGAAAGATTTTTTGGCTCTTTTCAATAAATTACTTTCAGTCTGTGAGCGACTCAAAGACTTTTCACCAGTTTTGACATGATGATGTTTCTCCTCCGCTTCACTCAGCTCTTCCCTCTCCTCATTGTCTTCCATCAGGTCTAAAATGAAAGTAAGGAAAGGTTAATTTTCAGTAAAACAAAAAAATAGAGAAATGTAAAGGGAAAGACACAAAGGTGATGTAATATCAGAAACAATTATAACTGCTATAAAATTATTATTTTGATGCATTTATGTAAGAGATTGGCCAACAAATGCCATAATCAATATATTTTGAATTTTTTTCAGATAGTCTATTTAAGCTTTTTTCTTAATCTGACATCCATCTCCAAATGGCTTGTATGGTCACAGTGATCCTGGAGACTATCAGCGTCTCACGCCATAGGCTGGAAAAACACACTGGATTGATTCACACTAGGGATGAAATGTTTCTGTAATGAAAATTTCATATCACGATTATAGTGACCAAAATTATCTAGATTATCAATATTACCACGGTTTTGTTTAAATGAGATGAAAATGTTCAAAAAGAACAGATACGCACACTGAAAACATTTCAACAAGTTTTATATTTGGAAATCAACAAACAAAAAATATAATTAGCAGCTTATGCACTTTTTTTTAAAGTATAACATTAAATTATATGACATTGTTATTAGAAGCGCATTATAACACAGCGCACATCTCTTCTATCACCGCGGACACACTCTCTCGTTTCATTAAAATGCTATTATAAATGAGGTTTGTGGATAATTCAGCAGCAAAATTTGTTATAGTGGGGAAAAAAGATAGATAGGACAGCGCAAGAAAGACCATTAATAATCTTAATTTTCATTGCGCAAAAGTATTAAGGCTCGAATACAGAGCGGCAAAGCGCATCCCGTGTGCAGAATGATGCGCTCGAAGCAACATTGAGTCACATCGCACAGCACTTTCGCATTGAAAAGTTCAGAAAACAAGGGGAAGAGATATTGATGCTTAGTGTATCAAATCTATGCAACAGTTTATTAAGCCTTTTCTTTTAAAAGTTTTAAAATTCAGTTACTGTGCGCGTGAAGAGCAATTCTATACCATATTTAGCTATATTGATATGGCAACTAGTAAATACACTAAGTTTCATCACGCTGGCATGTGTGAACATATTTAAAACAAGTGTGTTACAACTAGCCCTGCGTTAGGTTGTGCCCCGCTCTTCCCCTTTTATGTAAAACCTCAGACCTTTTTCTACAAATAAAGTATAATATAGGTAAAATTGATCTTGGAGTGAGTTTCCTCGTGTTATTGTCGTAACCGAACACGACGCGCTGTTTGAATGCTGAATGGAGAATGACTGAGGACAGTTTCCATTATAACGTTAATGTTAAACATGTTCACTAACTTGAATTCATCCGCGGGAAAGCTGCAGCCAGGGGCTTTTCAAAGAAGATGCTGCCGTTATCTTGACTGTTATTGGCCAAATGACTCGCGTGATGACAGCCCCCCCTCTTCAGCCCCAATATCTATTGTCAATATCTATGAAAAAACCTAGACTTAGATTTTGGTGGGCTTAAAAGGTACACTTACCCAGTTTGGCACTTCATATTTTGTGAAGTTTCCAAATTTACTTTCTGAATGAGCTTTCTAGAATGCTGTACAGGTAATAGGGCTGGGCAAAAGTGTGCTGTTTCAGGTGCGTTGTCGACGTTAATGCCACCTTAAAAAGTCAGAGGTATGGAAGCATTTTAGATTTCGCAAGACAATGACGTTAGTGTGGACAAGAACAAACCTATATGTGTGATTTGTAATGCTGAGGTGAAATGCTGTAATAATACTACAAATCTGCGGAACCATTTCATGAGACCTCACCCAGATGTGCAGGATCCAACACCCCCACACCCACACACATCCGAAGATTTCAAATGCATTCACAAGCAAAATTCCTCACAATTCACCTCGTGCACAAAAGATTTGCTAAGATATAAGGCCATACAGCGTAGTCGAAAACGCCGGAATTCGTTATATGTTGAATGTGCTGGAGCCTTATTTTATTCCTACTCGCAAACGGATAAGCGAAGAGATTATCCCAAGACTGTACAATGAAGTGAAGCGAAACATTATCCTGTCCCTACAGTCAGCGGACAGAGTGGCCCTCACTTGCGATGGTTGGACGTCAAGACATCAAGACACCTATGTCACAATTACCTGCCACTATTTAGACGACTGGGTTCTCATATCAAATGTGTTGCAGACCAGAGTTATGCAGGCTAGTCACACAGGGGCAAATATATGTACAGATGCGTTGGAAGGAAGAGTGTGGGCTTACAAAGAAAGACCCGGTCATTGTGACCGACAACGCTACCAATATGATGCGTGCCATGGAGATGATGGATGGAGCTGCTCCATATTGGCTGCTTTGCTCACACAATAAATCTGGCATCGCAAACTGCGCTCAAACTTCCGGCCATCTCTTAGTTGCTAGGTAGAGTAAAGCGCATAGTGGCATTCTTTCAAAGGAGCACTAACGCTAACAAAGTTTACAAAGAAAAACAGATGATACTGAACTTGCCCTGTCGCAACTTAAAATTGACGTGGTTGCCTTCTGCAAAGCAAGTTGACCAACTCCTTTTCTTGCAAAAAAATTACAGTTTCCAATAAGGCAGTTATACAGTACTTTGAGCCTAATGCTAGTCCAGTGTTAAGGGTAGTGGTCGACCGATATGTCGCCAAGGCCGATATATCGGCCGATATTTGGCATTTTTGAAATATCGGCATCGGCCGATATGTTTTTCTGATTGGCCGATGTGTTGGAAGCGGGACTTTTATTTTGACGGGCGGCGCTGAGAACACCAGCGCCAGAAGAGAACGGCAGCTCCTCAGAGATCACACAGCGCTCACTCACATTCTCCGTCTTCATTAATTTACGATCTCTGTCAGTCATATCTAATACTTTGTTAGACAGAACTGGTAAACAAAGAAAGTAAATGGTATGCGAAGTAAGTAAAGTAAAGCTTTTGCTTTTATATTATTTGTAACAGAAAAGGCAAACAATCAGGCTAAAATACTTTCTCATTTGCCGTCAACATTCAGCAAATGATATCTCGCGGAAAAGGGATTTTCCCCTAGCGTAAGATACTTACGCAGTACTCGTTCCCTCTTCTAGAGAGAACCGAGGTTACGTTAGTAACCGAGTACGTTTCCTCGTGTTACTGTCATAACCGAACATGACGCACTGTTTGAATGCTAAATGGAGAATGACTGAGGACAGAGATACATTTCCATTACTTTAACATTGTCTTTTATTTTACCATTCCTGTGGAAATCATTTAAGCCCACCTTATGTATTTCAAAGAGGAATCCCTCTAATTTGCAAACTTTGATACATTTTCTGAAAGTGTTTAATGATAACATTTCTTTGTTTGCTTTTACCGTACGTACTAACATTTTAACCTTACCTTAATTACTACCTTAATTTACAACTATATGTAGATAGGCCTAAAATTACACACATTCATTCACTCACAAATGAGATAGAGCCTGTTTTGTTTTAAAGTCCTTTATGTTTAACCGGGCATAATGGGAGCCAAGCTGAGTTAAGGCTTGAGATTCCAGGCATTGAGAGGTCCCAGAGGGACCCTACATTCCCCATAGTCCTGAGCCCCTGGGACAGTCCGGCTCGGAGTTACCGCCACTTCCTGTCCAGCTTTGACCAGGCATAACCCGGGACCCAAGCAGAGTTGGGGCTCCGGACTCCTGGCATGGAGGGGTCACCCAGTGGGCCGCCTATGCCGAGAGTATTGAGCCCTAACTCTGCTTTCTTCCCAAGATATGGTCACTTCCTGTCAAACTTTGACCAGGCATAAATCAGGAGCCAAGCCAACTTAAGGCTCCAGACTCCCAATGTGGTGGGACCCACTACTAAGCCCCCTAAGAGTATGGAGCCCCAACTCGGCTTGGCTCCCTACACCCAGTCAAACTTCCAGCTTGACTCCAGCTACAACTCCAGGCTCCAGACCACCGGCCACTAACACCTACATATCCCAACCAGGGCTCAATCAAACATTAGCAAAAATATTTGTTTAATACTTCCCTGTCACTGAATAAATACATTGATGTTTTACTTCATTAAAATGAATACATTTGTATATGTTGTGAATCAATGCTGATGTGGGCTTATTTGGCACACGTGTGGCTTAAATTGTGCCAAAGTACCAATTAAGCATGCAAGACTTCTGACTTTATTCCTAAATTATATTAATTTTATATTCTAAAATGTACATCAACTAATACATTTTCAAATGAGAGATAAATCTTGCACTTTAACAAATCATTTTTCTTATAAACTGTCAATATCTATATATAGTATACACTATAATAGGTACACTTACCCAGTATGGGTAAGAAAAGAAAAAAAAAAAAACACTTTTCGATTAATCGCTTTATAAAATGTGGTCTATTCAGAATTGTGCAATGTAAAAAAATCAGAGGTATGGAACATTTTAGATTTAGCAAGCAAGACGACAATGACGATAGTGTGGACAAGAACAAACCTATATGCATGATTTGTAATGCTGAGGTGAAATGCTGTAATAATACTACAAATCTACGGAACCATTTGATGAGACATCAGTCAGATGTGCAGGATCCAACACCCCCACTGCCAAGCACACAACCGAAGATTCAAATGCATTCGCAAGCCAAAAGATCACTGAATCGATTTGTTGAAAGTGCTGGAGTTGATCTATTCCTAGTCGCAAATGGATAAGCGAAGAGATAATCCAAGACTGTACAATGAAGTGAAGCGAAACATTACCCTGTCCCTACAGTCAACGGACAGAGTGGCCCTCACTTGCGATGGTTGGACGTCAAGACATTGAGACACCTATGTCACAATTACCTGCCACTATTTAGACAACTGGGTTCTCATTTCAAATGTGTTGCAGTCCAGAGCTATGCAGGCTAGTCACACAGGGGCAAATATATGTGCATTGCTTTCAGATGCGTTGGAAGATACTAAGAAAGACCCGATCATTGTGACCAACGATGCTACTAATATGATAAGTGCCACGGAGATGATGGATTGAGCTCCTCCATATTGGCTGCTTTGCTCACACAATAAATCTGGCATCGCAAGCTGCACTGAAACTTCTGGCATCTCTCGGTTGCTAGGCCGAGTTATGCCGAGTTCCAAAGTAGTCGGGTCCCTGTTCTTTTCACACTCCGTGACTATCTGGGGTAACATTCTGTTCACACTGAATGATGGATCGGTGACAGGAGGTTTCACACTGCATGACTTTACAAAAGAAAGAATCGGCGACAACTTCTGTCTGGTCCACAAACTACATTTCTCAACCAAACACACGCGAGAACTGATAAGAAAATAAGGCAAGATCACGCATGGGTGAGACTGAAATTATTAAAAATGACAGCCTGAGAGATCTTTGCGATCCAAATTGTATTTGCGCTGATTTGCAGCGAAAAGGAGAAAAAGAAAAACAGCTTATGCAGGAGGAAATGGTTCGGGAGAGCAAGGATTGAATGTTCTGCAAAGTGAGCTGGGGGTAAATAAATAATTTTGTAATGTGCTGCTGTTGCTGCTGGTCAAGCAAATGTTTGTGCTTTGTTTCTGTTTGATATAATTGTAAATATATCTATTAAAATACAGATATTCTATAACTCCTCCCTAAACTGTTTCTTGCTCTTCATTGGCTGTAGGTCATCGTTTTCAGTCAAAACACATTCACACAGCAGGATTGTGAATCGCCTACAGGTACAGATATTTAGAATGCCAAATATGTCAAGGGCGTCGGTGACTCGTCTGCGATTCTCAGATCGCGTCTTTGATAATTCACACTGCGTGATTGTCACTCGCGTGAACGACCACCGATTTGCTTATGATTTTGGGCATTTGTTGAAAATCGGGCCTAAAATCGTTCAGTGTGAACTCGGCATTAGGCGCATAGTGACATTCTTTCACAGGAGACCTAACGCTAACAAAGTTTACAAAGAAAGACATACTGAACTTGCCCTGTTGCAAACTTAAAATTGAAGTGTTGACAAACTTTTCTTGTTTCTAACTATCAGCAGCAAGGATCTGATAGTGGTGGTTATGGAGGCCGTGCACAGGTACAGGAGCAAAATTCCCTTCGTGAAGGGGTCCCGTCCCCTGCCCCACCAAAGAGGTCAAAAGAAT
>FLSR01004887.1:535302-552203 GCA_900092035.1 Leuciscus waleckii
CGTGAGTGAAGTACAAAGCCTATGATAAAGAATAGTTTACCATCCAAATCCATCGCGAATGTTGAAACATTTTGATTCTAATGAGAGAGATACGTGAGCCCAACGCCGCTTACTTTCACTTTCGCTTTAAATTATTTCGTTTTGGCTTGTTTATAGAAAAAAATATAACTCGATTGGGGGCCCCCTGGTGGCGAGGGGGCCCCAAGCAGCCGCATAGTTCACCTATGCCTCGGGCCAGCCCTGTCCCTGGGCTCCTCACTGGTCTGTGTGTCCTATTGCACACTGTGCCCCACATGCACACATGTGCATTTTTTTTTTATGAATATCAATGAAGGAGAGGCAATACTTTCGTTGGGAACTATATGTAGATTTTATCTTGATAAAATGCTATTTTTAAGAGAAGGCAGAGTAGAGAATATCACAACAGGTAGTACTCCACGGCATTACCACCAGCAAATGTGTAATAGTATTTAATAGGTGGTGTTGTGTAATATTGAGTGATATTGTATATTGTCAAAAAAGAAAATAAATGATATTGATGTTGGCTTTCAAGTTTGACCAATTATAATAAAACTTGAATGACTGTGACTGCCATGCACTATGCTGATATAATGCAACTTAATGGATAAAGAGAAAATTAATGATTTAATTATATACATATAGTCTTTAATTACAAAATTTATAAATTAATGATGTGTGATCTCTGTGGCTTCCAGGTTTCAACAAATAAATTAGACCTGAATTTTAATGATATATGACTGCTGTGTATGCCTAATAATGACAACACTTTTTAAATGAACGAAGGTAAACAAAATATAAAGCTTGTAATAAATGTAGTGTTTCTATGGCTTCCAAATTTCTACACTTAAATTACAATTACATTTTTAGTGACTTGTATCAGTGCTATGTATACCCAATAAAGCTGTCTTAAATGAAGATCCAAATCTAATCTTAAAGTGGTTGTAACAAGGTTAGATGTTATGGCAAGAAGGAGGCGGGAACCGGCAAACAATCAATAATTTTAATAAAAAATAAACAAATACAAAAACGAAAGTAAAGACAAAAACAAAACATCAAATAAAATCCAGGCCTGGCCTCTCTCATCCTTCACTGTCGTCGCTCCTCCTTTTAAGCTTCCGCTCCTCCGTGAGAGATACGAGACCGGTGCGCCTCACAGGTGTCGCTCATCAGTGATCCCACCACCGGCCTCGCGCCGCTCTCTCACGGCCCTCGGCCTCGTCCTGCTCGCCACCGTGGTTTTATGTGCACTGTAGTAACCAGTAATCTGCAGTTAACAAGCAATTACGTAACAATTTTACAGCTCGGCGAAGCACATTCTACAAACATTGCATTCTATTGAATCACTGCATAAAAGATAATACTGATTAATAAATGCTGATTAAACATGGAGTAAAAGGATATAATAAGAAGGCAAAGGGAAGGCGATGGAGCATAAGAATCCACTCCGTTCACTATTATAAAATGTTTAAATATAAATTGAACAAAATACAAAAATCATAATAAAACATGATTTGGTATTATATTATGAAGTAAACATTTATACAAGAACTTCTTAGATATTGTTGAGCTTCCTTTTAATGTGTAACTCTTCCCACACTGATCACATGCGTGCGGCTTCTCTCCAGTGTGGATTTTCATGTGATCCCTAAAGCTTCCTTTTAATGTGTAACTCTTCCCACACTGATCACATGTGTGCAGATTCTCTCCAGTGTGGATTTTCATGTGATCCCTAAAGCTTCCTTTTAATGTGTAACTCTTCCCACACTGATCACATGTGTGCAGATTCTCTCCAGTGTGGATTTTCATGTGATCCCTAAAGCTTCCTTTTAATGTGTAACTCTTCCCACACTGATCACATGTGTGCAGATTCTCTCCAGTGTGGATTTTCATGTGTTCATTAAGGTTTCCTTTTAATGTGTAACTCTTTCCACACTGAGGACAGGTGAAAGATTTTTTGGCTCTTCTTTTCAATAAATTACTTTCAGTCTGTGAGCGACTCAAAGACTTTTCACCAGTTTTGACATGATGATGTTTCTCCTCCGCTTCACTCAGTTCTTCCCTCTCCTCATTGTCTTCCATCAGGTCTAAAAATAAAGTAAGGAAAGGTTCATTTTCAGTAAAACACAAAAATAGAGAAATGTAAAGGGAAAGACACAAAGGTGAACCATGATGTAATATCAGAAAGAATATAACTGCTATAAAATTATTATTTTGATGCATTTATGTAAGAGATCGGCCAATAAATGCCTCTACCAATATTCTTTTATTTTTAACTTTTATCTATTTAAGCTTTTTTCTTAATCTGACATCCATCTCCAAATCACTTGTAGGGTCACAGTGATCCTGGAGACTATCAGCATCTCACGCCATAGGCTGGAAAACACACTGGATTGATTAACACTAGAGATGTAATGTTTCTGTAAAGAAAATTTCATATCACGATTATTCATACTTTGCAGTCACGTGACTACCATACCTGGCGGGCAACAAACGGGTATTTTCAACGTAGAGTCTATAGTTCCAGGTCTTTCTAGTAGCTATCAAGTCTATTAGCGAGCTAGCTGCATAACTATGGACTAGGATTAACTCCAAGGTAGCTAAATTGTGTAAAGCAGACAAGGTTTTTTAAGATAACCGAGCAGTAATAATTCCTCCGTAAATAATCTAGCTCTACTGTTGGGTCATCTCTGGTTCTCATTGAAAACCATAGATATCACAAACCTCAAAACAACATATCACACACTTTTGTTGTTGTTAGCAAAAAACGACAGCTCTTTCTGTGCGTTCACACCGCCACCGGCGAGAGCGTCAAAGTGCCCGGAAGTCATTCATTTTCAATGAATTCTTGCCCGTCAGCCAGTACTTGTGACGTCACGTGCAAAGTGGATAGTGACCAAAATTATCTCGATTATCAATATTATCACGGTTTTGTTAAAATGAGATGAAAATGTTCTAAAAGAACAGATGCGCACACAGAAAACATTTTAAGTTTTATATTTGGAAATCAACAAACAACAAATATAATTAGCAGCTCTAAGCACTTTTTTTTAAAAGTATACACATTATATGGCGTTGTTATTAGCAGCGCATTATAACACAGTGCACATCTCTTCTATCACTCTCTCGTTTCATTAAAATGCTATTATAAATGAGGTTTGTGGATAATTCAGCAGCAAATGTTGTTATAGTGGAAAAAAAGATAGATAGGACACCGCAAGCAAGACCATTAATAATCTTAATTTTCATTGCGCAAAAGTATTAAGGCTTGAATACAGAGCGGCAAAGCACCAATGTGAATCCTGTGCGCAGAATGATGCGCTCGAAGCAACATGCTGCGTCATATCATTACGCCTGCTGGACTCATGGTAGGGCAGCAAAGTTTCTTGATTATTACGCAGGAATGAGAGTATAGTTCCTAGTCATATCAGCCTAGAAAAATCGCAACTTTTCATTTTCCGTCGGTCTTTGTACACGATGTAACTACAGAAGAGTCAAGTTTTAAATAGGAAAAATATCGAAACTCTTTGGTCATTTTTTTGAGAGAGATGCTAATGGTCTTGTCCGTGAAGATTAAAATTATTTCAGATTTGTCTAATTTTAAATAAACACAAAAAAATAGAGATGAAAAATGTACATATTGTAAGAAATTTACTTGCTATGGTTAATTAAATGTTCAGTGATATCTTCCAAAGATTTCTGAATTTTGGCGCAATATTTTCTCTATATGTTGATATGGCAACTAGTAAATACTAGGGATGTGCACGAATATTCGAACTGTAATTATTCGAAAAATAAAATACTATTCGAATTTCACTACGTTGCTTGCTGGCCGTAAATGCAGTGAATCCATGATAAATCTCAAGCACTAACTCACAGTAATAATTAAATGCACTGGGTGGCGCTGTGGAGCGTGTTTAACAAGTTTGTATTTGATCATGTCGTCGTCTGCCTCACGAAGTTTGAAATTAGGCTACTCAGATGAAAATGATCTTACGATCTTACAAAATGGAATTACTTTTGATCAAATTAATGAATGAATCTGAGTTATCATATTATCACCACCATGACAAATCACATGAAATCCAAACAGCAGTCGAATGAGGACAGACAGCTGTCCATCACTGCATCACGACTGCAGCGCAGCTGTATACCTGAGTGATATGAGATAATAACTTGTCTTATAGCTAAATGATTTTGGGACATATGCTTCCTTTAAATTTCGTTGAGGGAGACAGGTTTAAGAACAGAAAATGCAAAGTGCTGTTAGAAACTTCACTTAGAATACCGTTATCTTCATCTCTCCAACTTCTGTCAGCGCAGCGTGTTTTCTCACTCGAGCATGTGGATATGATTATTTTCTCAACATGAAAGTGAACAATATAAATACGATAACCATATTCTGACTCATTCTGAGATAACTGGTGCAGTCTGCTTTATTAGCATTTTTTTTCCGTTAGCCTGCTTGAGCTTAAATGCTTTTCTTCTTTATATTTGTTCACTCATATTGTTTAATGTATTAAACTAAAAGAAAACATTAAGATATATTGTAAGCTTGTTGTGTATATTGCCTAATCATAAGCTTGTTAAGAAATGGTGACAAAATAACGTCATTTTCGTTAAACGTCATTTAAATAAACGAATATTCGATTTTTATATTCGAATGCAATACTTTGGAAAAATGCCCATCCCTAGTAAATACACTAAGTTTCATCATGCTGGCATGTGTGGAAGTATTTTAAACAAGGGTGTTACAACTAGCCCCGCGTTAGGTTGTGCCCCGCACTCCCCCTTTTATGTAAAACCTCAGACCTTTTTCTACAAATAAAGTATATTAATGGTAAAATTGATCTTGGAGTGAGTTTCCTCGTGTTATTGTCGTAACCGAACACGACGCGCTGTTTGAATGCTGAATGGAGAATGACTGAGGACAGAGATACATTTCCATTAACTTTAACATTGACTTTTTTCACCATTACTCACTGTGGAACCATTTAAGCCCACCTTTTTTTAATTTAAGTTTTTATTGGGAAGGGATACAATTCACGTCTGATCAGATTTGTCACTCACCTTATGTGTTTCAATGAGGAATCCCTCTAATTGCAAACTTTGATACATTTTCTGAAAGTGTTTTAATGATAACATTTATTTGTGTGCTTTTACCTTACTTCCTACCTTAATTTACAACTAAATGTAGATAGGCCTACAAATTACACACATTCATTCAAATGAGATGGAGTCTGTTTTGTCCTAAAGCCCCTTATGTATTAACCCTCTGAGGTCTGAGCTGTTTTCTGGGCGCTGGAGGTGTTCTGACATGCTCTTACATTTGTGTTTTTTTCTGTTACTCGTGACATTTTCATGGCTAAAGTCTAATTACACTGTATTCAGCACAAACTCTGCTACAATAATATATCAGCAGCATGTATGTAAAAGTTTGTAGTTTTGAGATAATGACATTTATCCGTGGTTTGTGAAAATACAAAAAAAAAATTCTCACTGAAATAAGGCCACGAAACCCATACTGATTATTTCTTCACAAGACTTTTGAAAATTGTATCACGTAGCCTAGAATATTTGCTCCAAAACTATGTGAAAAACTCCCTGACTGCTCATTCAGATAAGACAATATATTGATTTAAAATTTCTAAGACGTATTTTGTGTGAGAAAGCCATATGCGAAGAGGCGTGATCATCTCATGAATAGCAACTGCCATGTGATTGGTTGATTAGATAATTGCATTAATGAGAAATTGAACAGGTGTTCCTAATAATCCTTTAGGTGAGTGTAAATACACATGGACAAACAAGCTTAACTAAGTAATGAGGAAACAAGATACACCTGGGAACAATCATGAACTAATCAACAGGAAAAACTACAAAGGACTACAAAAACAGGAAATAATAAAAGTCCACACAAGACAAGGGGATGTAACGCAAAGAAGATGATCAGATTGTCAGCTCTCCCTCTACATGATTAAATTACTGAAATTACCCCTATTGTCTCAATATTCCGCCGCCAGGACGTGCAGACCAAATGGCGCCACAAACGGCGTAAATCAGCGACTGGCTATCTTAAAACACAGATCTCTCACTTTTGAATCAACAAAACCCTTCTGTTTCATTGCTTGGCGAACATCCGCTGACCAATAGAGCGATCTCGAAAGCACCCCCTAGGGATCTTCTTAGACACTGATTTACACGTCAGAAAACAACAAGACTTTGTTCGACCAGATGCGCCGGCTGATAATCTCATCAAATCCGACACACACACATAGGCAAGAGAGCAAAAGTTCAGTTGCGAGCGTGAACTCTCAGCCTCGGTCAGCACACACACACACACACAGAAACACACACGGATCCTACCACGTGTGATCAAAATCATTTGGTACAATGTTTAAAATGTATTTTCTTGATGTATGCATGATCCCTTGTCCCAAATATTATGCCTATATAGCTTTATTGGTTTGTAATCAATTTGATGTGACTATAATCGCGAGAAATCATGTATCTGTGTGTAATTAGGTCATAGAATTGCCATTCGTGGTATCGTCTTGTTCCAGAAATCCCAACGGTCTTGAATTTTTAACACAACATATCAGAGGATGCATTGTTTTATTAATACCAGTGATATTAATGTTACGAACGAATCTATCGTTCCAATTTCTAAGAGTAAGGGGCGTATAGATCTTGAAACGTCAGGAGGTGGGCCCGATCCGTTGTTAAACGAATCGCCCACGTACGTGAGAGGGCGTGAGTTTGGCCCCTTCAAAATATCATGCTTCCCTTCTCTCTCGCTCTTCTCTCATCGATCGCTCTGACCTCCTCCTCTCCTCCCCGGCAACGCTTCTCCAGGAACCTCTGGAAAGGCTTTGGCCTTCTCCTCGGACCAACACATGTTCGAGTCGTAGCTGCCGGTCTTTGCAACTAAGCTCATCCGTGCCTTTCCCCTCCAAAAGGGAAACGATCTGAACTTTCTCGGTAACGTTAAATTCAAGTGAGCGCGCGCGTCCCTTTTACAGCATCGCACTGAAAGAGTACAACATCTCGCAAGTATCTCTCCATCTAAAAGCTGATTTCCTGGTGTCTATCTCTTAGGTCTGTGAATTAAGTTACCCTTTTTCCTCTTCTCTTTCATTCTTTCTTTCTTTCTTTCTTTCTTTCTTTCTTTCTTTCTTTCATTTCATTTTATTCTGATCACATATTTTCTTGTTTGGTTAAATGTGTGTTTGTTTTATTGTTTGCATTTTTACGTACGTTTGTATTTGTAGCTCATATAATCTCTAGTGTTACATTTATTAAAATCCATATATCCTTTTAACTGTCTCTGTATTTGAAAGCCCGCTTTTATAAAGTCAATGAAACAAAAGATCTAGCTACAAGCTCGATATTACAGACTACATTCAGTAGTTTTAATTAATAAACTCAGAAAGTTTGATGTTCGTGGCCAGAAGATAAACTTTCTTGGAGTTTGTAAAGGGATACCCCTTCTTAACTGTGATAATCTCACATTTATTCACTGGACGAATGACTGATGACCAAACCAGTTACAGAACAAGGTAATCTCGACAATTGATAAAATAAATGTACTTGCGATTTCTGAATTATTATGACCATGAGTTATAATTATGAATATTTCCAAAATTCCTTATATTCTTGAGCTAATTCACATTGACCCAGAGTCGTATTCGCTACAGGGAACACAAGGCAGGAATCATAACTGAGCCCCCCACTTAAGGAGCGGATTCGACGCTCCTCAGTGAACAACAGTCCAGGAGGGTGGTGGAGCAGAGACGGTCTTGGGGGAGGGATGGAGGGCCAGGTCCATGGAGAGGAAGAGGGCCTGGAGATTGCAGCAGGACGGGAGGCCAGGGTGGAGCAGGCGACATTTTATTTGTCGTTTTGATGATCTAACATAAAATAAAAAACATGAAAAGTGCTTCTCCCCATTTTTTGGACACAACTGTCTCCATTTGTTTATTATGTAACAAAGATTGCTAAAGTCAACAGATTTTACTAACAGGGGCCTGTACCATGATGGTAGTTGAACAAACTCGGGGTTACAGTATTGGTTTTGAGTCGACAAAACCAAACCGATGCAATCAGGCTTTATTGGTACCATGACGATAGCTCATCAACTTTCTCTGTCAACTCAGGCTTTGATCCTTAAGCTATGATTACTCCACGCGCGCGTGCACAAAAAAGTGACGTCGACACTGAACAACCAATCGCGTTTGATATGGATAGAGCGAGAGCTATATATTTTTATTATTCTTCAGAAATACGAAGAATATAGAAGTGTTTTTCAAGCACACAGTAACACTGTATCTGCTACCAAAGCAAGAGAAAAATCTTGGAGGAAGATTGCTGATTGCGTTAAACAATTAATGTAAATTTATGTAGGCTAATCATATTAAAATTGTATTAAATGCTAAAATGAAAATGTGTGTATTCGTGTTGATATATACATACATATGTGTGTGTGTAGATGTATGTAAAATGTGAATGTATAGGCTATTACATCCTAAGAAATATTGATATTCATTGATTTTTAGATGCAACTGTCACCACTAGGGCCGAGGACAACCACCACTCCGGAGGAGCTACACCAAAGTACCCACCAAAAGTCTGACAACGACGTGATGTAAAAGCTTGATTCTTTTTATTGAATATAAAAACACTTTAAAGGAATGTCACTGCCCCAGAACTCCTCATAAGGGCCACTCATCGGAACGGGGCTTCAGTGGAGGAAGGCTCTGGTCAGCCGCAGTGATCACCTCCTTGCACGGATTGGTTCAGGGGGAAGGGGAAGGGACAAGGGACGAATGCCTTCGGTTAAGCAACAGCAGGGACTGGGAAACTCTGCTCACAGGACCACAATAGAAGGGGGGAGGGGAAAAAAGGACAAAGGACAGATTGTTCCAAAGGCCAGGACCTTCAGATGGCAGACAGCAGGCCAACGTAAGTAATGAGTAGGACACAGGAGGCTACAGGTAAGGATTGACAGACGGTGGGTTTTCTCTTCTCACAGGACAGCATCAGATCACTGAGTGTCACCTCTCTTTCACAGGACAACGGGGATGGGGCGGAGGACCAGGACCTTTTTGGTGGGGAGCAACGAGCAGTATATGGTAGGCAGAAGGCAATAACCGTCCGATTAAATGCAGTAGTCAGCAGTAGGTGACTGGCAGGGTACAAGGGACTACAGGTGGGTGGCAACAGACAGTGGGCTTTCTCTTTTCACAGGACAGCATCAGCTAACTGGGTGTCACCTTCCTTTCACAGGCCAGCGGCAGTTGGAGTGCAGCGACGGATAATAGGATCCCTCGCAGGGCAGCGATGGCAGAATGCGGTGGCGGATAGCAGTTTCTTTATGTTCACAAAACAGCAGTGGTGAGTACAGAATCCAGCAGTTAACAACTGAGTCTTCTTACCACAGGACAGCGATGGCAGCATGCAATGGCGGATAACAGGTTCTCTATGTTCACAGAACAACAATGGTGAGTACAGAATCCAGCAGTTAACAACTGAGTCTTCTTACCACAGGACAGCGGCAGTTGGAGTGCAGCGACGGATAATAGGATCCCTCGCAGGGCAGCGATGGCAGAATGCGGTGGCGGATAGCAGTTTCTTTATGTTCACAAAACAGCAGTGGTGAGTACAGAATCCAGCAGTTAACAACTGAGTCTTCTTACCACAGGACAGCGATGGCAGCATGCAATGGCGGATAACAGGTTCTCTATGTTCACAGAACAACAATGGTGAGTACAGAATCCAGCAGTTAACAACGAGCTTCTTACCACAGGACAGCGATGGCAGCATGCAATGGCGGATAACAGGTCCCCTATGTTCACATTAATTCTTGGTACTCCACCAGACTAGATGGTCTCCGACTAAGTTTTCAAAGTGCTGGTAACATCAAACGTTCAAACACTCGTGCATGTATCAAACCACTTTAAATATTCAACGTGCTCACTTCAATCGTCAGACACTGCAATGACACACCACTTAACAGTGAAAAGTGTACCTTCACTTCAGCTCGTCGGGGCCGGCAGATCCACTATGAGGATACTTTCAAAAGGGAGACACCGAGTTCGACCAACGAACTGCAATTCAGACCCCACTCGTTTCCCTCGCCACGCCAACCGTCTTTACTTCCCCTGCCATCCTGCCGTCCTGCCGCCTCTGCCTCTCGTCTTCTCGTAACCTCGACTTTGATCACAACTGCTCTGCTTGCCTGCGCACTCCTCCCTTCAACCTGCCGCTTCTCTCTTTTCAAACTGCCACGCACACTCACCTGTTCCCAACACACGCTCAAATAGCCACTTGATTATCCACTGCAGCTGCTGCTCATCAATATGGGCGGCCATCACAGGCCGCCGGAACCGGCCTGGTGTTACACCGGAACTGTTTCCCCAAGGGAACTTGTTCCGTTCATCGTAGTTCCTATTCGTCACCCGGTGACACAACCACAACTCCAAACGTTCTTGGCAGCAGATCAAGACAAAATATAAAAATATATAATTCAAAGTGGTGAGTATTTACCACAACCTTTTATTATTTTTGTGAACATTTAATCACAAACACTTGTTTGCAGCAAATAGAAAAAACTGTGAAATAAGGAAAACTGAGGGATTGCCACCTCCTCAAGATTACACTGTGGCGGAGGAGTTGGCGCTGAGTAACAATAAGGGGCGGCCGATTATGGATGGGATTACAGGTGCTGTACAGTCTAACCCTGGTGCTGGCTCCTCTAAGCAAGTGACACTGGGTATGTGTGTGCAATGCATTACCAATGTTTTAAAAAAAAAGTTAATATGGCTGACTCCGTTCTGCAGTAGAGGGAAATACAGTATCCCTGTTGAAGCCAGCACACATGCACACAGTATCCTGCACAGAGGTCAGTATGCAGCAGACAGAACACAATGAACATAACCTGCTTTATAACAGTTATGCTTTACATTGGCCTTTTATTTATTAGGGTGAACCAAATGACGAAGACACTCTGTCTGTGTGTTCTGAGACAGCTGCTGAAGTGAATGCACTGGGCTTTTTATTATGGCACACATTTGAATGTCATAATTAAGTGACTGGCCCTTACACATCTCATTTATTGTAGGATTTTTCACAACCTGCCCCAGAAACTGAGGCCTCTACTCAATGGGCTTCAGAAGGAATGTGAACAAGGTAATGCTTTAAACCCTTGACATAAATTACAGTCAGTCCTATGTTTGTAGAAAGTCATGCCACTTTTTGTGATTTGATCAACCTCCAGAAAACGTGTAATGATTGTTTGTGGTGGAATTGTTTCAGGTGGAAACAGACTCAGTCAGGGCCTTTACAAAAGGAGTCTAGAACTAACCCTTTAATATGAACACTATGAATGTTTATTAATGTAATTTTTCTTGCTCTCTTTCTTCCTCCCTAGCCACATGACCAATAAAACAGTTTGAGACCTATCTGCAGTGTCAGTGTGCTTTTATTAAGTAAAATATTGTGTTGTGATTGCATCTCTGACAGCTGCGCCAGCTGGGTGGTCAAGTGTGATGGGGTCAATTTCATCAGGGAGAAGCTGGTTTTGTGGTGGTACTCGCTCCTTTCTGATAGTGGCTATATTATGCAGAATGGCACATGCATCTGTGATGCCCGCTCTGGTGACACTCTTAAACACCTAAGGCAGTTGAAACGTGCCTTTAGGATGCCAAAGGTCATCTCGATCTTGACCCTGGTTTTACTAAGGGCCACATTGAAGCGGTTTTGTGGCCCTGTCTGAGGGTCAGGATAGGGGGTTATCTCCTACCAACAGGCCATCAAAAACCCCTGTCATAGAAAAAAAGGGGAAAATTGTGTAAGTTTTGCTATTAAAATTAAAACTTTAAGGTGTACTGTACCAAATTTAACTTGCCTTCTTCAAAGCGCTGACACAAAAATAGACTCACGGAAAATCCGTGAGTCATGCACTGAGCCAGGCCATTTGGCATCCAAAACTTGTGATCATGCATTCATGATCACAAGTCATCTGCAGATGAACTGTACAGTAAATAATTGTCCTATCTGTTAGTTACTATTTATTTAAAGATTGATCTCAATGCAAATAAAAATAATTTCACATAGGCTATATAATAGCCCTACCTGAACATTAAGGCTGTGAAAGGACTTTCTGTTCACATAATCTGCCTCATGTTATCCTAGAGCTGTGGAGATTGCAACATGTGTGCAGTCTATTGCTTCTATGACTCTAGGGAATCCTATCATAGGAATTAAAAATATATATTTAAAATCATTCTTAACAGGTAGCTACTGCAGACTATTGTATAATAGATTTCTAAGTGTGAAATATGCTTTTTTGAAGAAGAAAAAAAATGAGTGTGAAAGGTTAAATTTGTTCATGTGATGTCACCCTATCAAGATATCTTACCGGCAATTTTATAAAAGCCCTCTTTTATGGACATGGTCGATAAATGTCCAGGGAACACAATGAAGCTATTGATCTACCCCTGCAGAGCGAGGACCACCTTTCGAATGGTTCGACAGACCGTGTTTTTCCTTAGATTCTCTGCATCCCACTTGCAAAAAAATGCAACGCAATACATACCATTTGCGGTACAGTAAGGGCATGGCTTCGACGAGTCACATTTGTTATGTGCGGCTCAAGAAGTTCACAAAGATAAGACATCGCGGAAAATCTGTATCTTTCATACAAGTAAGTATCAGGAAAGTCAAATGGATTTTGTCTGTCCCTAAAAACTCTTTCTCTACGAAGTGCTCGTCTAACAATTTGCGCGGAGATGTCCAGAGGATTTGGGAGAAAAGGTGAAGCCATTGCAACAGAGACTTGGAATAAGTTACGTCACCTATATGTTTCTTTGCTCACAGCTGATTGGTCAAACTTCCGTCTGAGATCTTGAATCCAGAACTAACATCCCCGGAGCAGGATAGCCGTGCAGTGTGAGATACCATGGCGACGAACACCGATTAAAGCCAAGCTACTTTCATAGTACCTAAAACCCAGGGTTGTTTTGATTTATCTAATAGCTACATTTTATTAAATACTGCATAAACTAGTTTCAGAGCTCTGTGCAGGTCACTATACAAGAACATCTGCGTGTTTTAATTGGAAAGTTAGTTTACATATTTATATTAACAATAACCATTGGGTAACGTTCTATATTTGGTAACTATTTCTATGTTAATATTAAAAATGTCTATGTTGTTAAAAATAACTATCCTGCAACGTTTTGGGAACATTATTTTATTGTTGCAAAAAATAAATAAAAGAACATTCCTAGAACATTATTATTTAGTTCCCAAAACAATAACTAAACAGGAACCAAATACTACCATTATGGGGTCTGTTCTGTGTTTGCTGGGAAGCCCCTGAAACAAACGTAATACTTGGCTTTCAGAACTGAAAATTATGGAATTAATTCTGAAACAAGAAGAATCAGCAGACAATAAAATTGGACAATAACAACAAGCTGTTGATAAAATTATGAGTTTAATCAATCATTACATCAAGTACAAAAATGTATAAAAATTAAAACTAATGAGACGAGTTACAATTAATATCAGATTCATGTCTCTGTTAAAAGTGTTACGGCCTCTTCTTCAGCTCCTGAACATGAAAGTGTTTTTCCGGTGTAATTTTTCTGGTGCTCTTCTTCTGAATGAGAAGGCAGAAGTGATTTCAGAACGAAGGCCCGAGTGAAACTCTTCCCGCATTGATCACATGTGTAAAGTTTCTCTCCGCTGTGGATCCTCATGTGAATCTTCAGAATTGATTTACATGTGAAGAGTTTTTTAGGCTTCTGTTTTTCCTTTCTCGTTCACGTCCATCAGGTCTAAAAGAAACATTAAATCAAGTGAGATTTCAAATGAGAGACAAACGTGAAAAGAAAAGTGAAGCTCAAAGTCAAGATCACCGAGTTCAATAGTCATTTTAATCTCATCAAATCTGGTGGACAACGGCTGTGCACGCTAAAAACTAATTCCCCCTGAACTGACACTCTAATCTGGGCTAATTTCGCTTTTCTGGGTAACCCCAAGTCAAAGGTATAATGGTCACTAACTTGACGCAACTGATCCTTTGTCAAATTATTCAAAACCTCCACAGATGGAGCTACAAAAAAATCCTCCAAACTAGCCATACAAATGAAACGAATTCTGCACCATACAATTCTTGCAGATACCAAAGAAAACAAGCTCACCTTTTTCAAATGCAAATGTGGCCACAGCACTGCGCATCAGACGAGACAAAACGGAGCTGCCCTGTAAAAATAAAAATAAACAAGAAAAACAGCGATCCTCTTCATGCATATCCCAAGGACCAGACTGATCTCATGAAATGGCGTATGTATGACACGCCAATTCGATTTCCATTTTTGGCGTGCTATCAACACGCATAATCGCTTTTCAGCGTGTTTATCAACGCCGTTGACTTAACGTTACATTACTGTATAGATATGACCTACCCCAACTCCCTAAAAGTCCCTAAACCTACCCGTCACTGGGGTTAATCTTCCCACACCTAAACATACCCATTTTATGGACAATATTAAAATGATAAAACGTAATGGACAGATATGTAGGAAAATGGCATTTTTATGAACAATATGGCATTAAAAGATAGTTTGAGCCACGAATCCTACCCCTAAACCTAACCATAACCATTTCTTAAAACTACCTAGGCAACAATTATAAAGAAAAACAACAGACAGACGAGTATAATCACAATAATTTATTTATGGTTCCTATAGAACCATAATTATACTAACCTTACAACACAACATCGATTCACAAAATACACCAATTTTATTAGCTTGATGTAATCCAAACCTTCAGAATCCATTATTATTTGCAAGAAAAAGATCCAAACTCAGCCCTTTATCCAGTAATCGTCATCTTGACCGTAAACGTCAAACCCCGCGCTTGTTATGAATTCAAATTCAAAAATTGCGCCCTCAAGAAGCGACAGGTTACTATGGTTACGGCAGTAATATCAGACGCTCATTGGCTCTCGTCTCGCCTGCTTCGTCACAGATTGCGTCATGCACATTCACATTTGAAATGAAGCGCGCACTGCCGCGCAGCCCTCAGAGCGAACCGAACCGAAGACGGATTAACGTTTTCATGGATTTGAATTAATAACTTAAATTCTGCTCTGTCTGTTACCTCATACAAAACCACTGCCAGAGAGGACTGCGACACATCGTCACGTGAACAACTTTTGGTACCGATTTTGACATTTTGTCATTAAATAAATTATTGTGATTATACTTGTCTGTCTGTTGTTTTTCTTTATAATTGTAGCCCGTAGTTTTAAGAAATGGTTATGATTAGATTTAGGGGTAGGATTAGCAAACGTCCGGGGATAATGGTACGTGTAAGATTCACGTCTGAGGCTGTTAAACTGTGACATCTACACGTTTTCCAAAGGGGACCAACGTGATTATTTCACGTCTTGTCGTGATACCGGGTTGCAAATCTACATCTGGGGATCGGTATTTTTTTTTCCTAGGATGGTAGGGGAAGACTCATAAATGGTATTAGGTTTAGGGACAGAGTTGGGGTAGGTCATATATTTATACAGTAATGTAACGTTAAGTCAACGGCGTTGATAAACACGCTGAAAAGCGATTATGCGTGTTGATAGCACGCCAAAAATGGAAATACGAATTGCCGTGTCTACATACGCCTTTCATGAGATCAGTCTGCGCATGTTGAAAAAACATGTGACCTTGATCCTGTAACCTAACAGTGTTGTTCAATAAAACCCAAATGATTACTTACTTTAATACTTTATTTGAACCAATTATTGCTTGTTATTATATATTTGTATTTTAATGGATGTTGTTTCACTTGGATCTATTTTTATTACCACATTTTGTTTGATTACTCGATTTATCGGTGGAATAATTGGCAAAATACTTCATTACTAAAATAATCAATAGCTGCAGCCCTACTTTACTTTTGCTTTAAAAAAGGATTTCATAGAAATTTGGATTTCATTTGGCGTTTCACTATTGAAGTCCTGTTTATTTTTTTCATCTAGCTGTGCTGAACAGAAGCCCAGAACATGTGGATATATTGACATTCAGAACATGCTGACTTTCTCAGACATATTATTTTTCATTTTATGTTTGTATACAAATTTTTGCTAAATTAGTCAATAGATTAATCGATACAAAAATAGTCGTTAGTGGCAGTCCTAGAAAAAACTATTATGGAGTGGAAATGGCTTATAAGCCAATAAGTGGTCCTCTGCCGCCATCTACTGTTTATAGTACATTTTTAAATAAATATGTTGGTTTGCCAAGGAGAAGTGTTGGGTGAGTAAATCATGGGCTAATTTTCATTTTTGGGTGAAATATCCCTTTAATTGCCTTCTAAAGGTTACACGGTTTTTGATGGGCTCTGTTTCTCATGACATTTTCTTGTTACTTGGTTTTTTTTTTTATTGTTTGTAACATGTCCTGTTCTGTAGACATGGTTATTATGTATTTATTCATGTTGTACCAGTCCAATATGACTGTCAGTTGAAATAAACCTTGTGTTTATTTGTTATGAATCTATTTTGATGCGTTTTCCTATAACTTTTGTAATTTTACATGTTTAAAAATATCAAAATTAACATCGATATCACAATATCACATTTGGTCAATATCGTGCAGCCCTACCTTGATCTCTGACTGTGGTGATGTGGTTTCCCACTGCATGGTCTTCATGTGTCGCTTCAGGCAAATTTTAACAGAGAAACTCTTTCCACACTGATCACACGTGTACGGCTTCTCTCCAGTGTGGATCCTCTCGTGTGCTGTTTTATCTGCCGACTGAATGAATCTCTTGTCACAGTGTGAACACTTGTAAGGTTTTTCTCCAGTGTG
>FLSR01004887.1:559058-657846 GCA_900092035.1 Leuciscus waleckii
CGAATGGAAACATTTGAAGTAACATGATAATCAATATATTTTTCTCTAGCTTAGTTGTTACTGAAATCTTTTGGAAGATTTATACTGCTACAGGTTATTGTTATTTTATCCAGCACCAGTGGCGGTTCTAGGATTTTTCTGTAACAGGGGCCATTAAGGGGCCACATGTAACATTCAGGGGCCAAATACAGGGTACATTCAAGCACACAAAATAATGTATTCAGTATGGTGCAAATACATTTCGGCAGTAATTCCTTTTTCAAACGCTCTTATAAAAAATTATGAGCCAGTAAAGTTCTTAATGATTTTTTTTATTTTATTTATAGCCTACTGTGCATAAAGGACACAATGCACTTCTTTCTGAATTCCACCTTTTAAGTTTCAGAATCATGTTGTCGCTTATAAACAGTAAATTATTGTTAATTGTTTGGGAGTGGAATTGCATCTGTGATCGTTGTGAAGAATTCTCCAGTTGCTCTTCTCGTTGAGGATTGATGGGTGGGAATCTCTAGTCTAGGCACCTCACGATTCGATTCCGATTCAGAGCGTAACGATTATCGATTATTTTTATTTTTTTTACTACTTGGTACTTTTTAAAGCAAAGTATTTATGATGACCCATAACATACTTACTTCCAATACTTCCTATATTCATTTTATTAATAAAACAAACGGAAGTGATTTGGCAAGTCAACTGTAAGGTTACATTTGCAGCATTTGTCCCAAGATTGCAAGAACCAACAGGAAAATAAATGTGTGCCTGTACTAGCAGCAAACTTGTAGTAAATTAACACAAACTTCAGCATATTCTGAATCTCTAGCATTTAATAATAGACTTCTAAACAACATCCTCTTGTTATTTCCAGTGAGCAATATAATCCTTAAGACAAAAAAAACAACAACAACATTTTGCTGTAGCAAAATCACAAACAGTTTTCGATCAAATATATAGAATTATGTACCAGCAGCTCTCATATAATGCTTGTGGACTTGCGCATATTCTGAATAATTAGTAACATATAAGCCGCTCTTAAATCACAACTAAATAAGAGTTATGACTTGAAATGTTTGATGTATACCACAATCAAAAACAGCTTATACAAAAAAAGTGAATGAACATCTGCAGAGAGCACAGTCAAAATTTAACTTTTTGTGACTGGCATTGCACATATTGCAGGGCAGTACAACGTACGTATAACAGATCAGTTTACAGCATATTGATGTGAAAACTAAACAATACAGAAAGCAGCTCTCATACAAAAAATACTAAATAGGTAACAATGAAATTGCCAATTTTCCATACGTTAGCTTTGAACGAAGAGGGTGCCGTTTGAATTTGGCGTTCAGCCATAATGTGTCTGTTATGTGTGACAGTGCGCGACTCTATTGTGCACGCCACAGACTGTCCGCGGCGCGCACTGCACGTGCACGTCCGCTTTAGAGTTCCGCCTTTTGCGTTCCGTCAATATTAAGGTATTAGAAAAAAAAATATATAGATTTGTTTTTAGAAAATCGATTTTTGACATTTGTGAATCGATTCAGAATCGTCCACGTCCGCATTGCGATGCATCTAAGAATAGTTTTTTCCCCTGTGGCCCCGCCTCTAGAACCGCCCCTGCTGCGCATAGCTTATGCCTACAAGGCACAACAACCCTGGTGTTATATTGTTGGAAACATTTGTGTGTGTGTGTGTGTGTGTGTATTCTGTGAATTTTAAAAAGCAATTTTAACCGGAAAATCTAAAATGTATTCCCAAATCGTGCAGGCCTTTCTCTTGATATCAGTATGTTCACTTTTTTTCTTTCAGGGCCCAGATGCCACTGAGGACTTCAGTGAACATGAACATGGTAAAGTGAAAATCAAACACCTTGGAAATGAAATGTACAATGTTTTTAGGAATGGCACAAAGGTCTCTGTCTTCGGATCATTGTTTTCAATAAGTGCTTTTTTGGCATTTGTTGTGTATCTTTGGACTATGTTGTGTTGTAAATAAATCCAAACAATTTAAAAGCCATTATTTTTTAAATCTCCTCATTTACAGTATTGTGCAAGGTTGCTCAGAATGATAGGGGCCTGATAGCTCCTAATAGGGCCGTTAGGGGAGGTTCTTTGTCTTTCTCAGGTGAGAAAAGCTTACATATTAATGAGCTCCCGCATAAAGCTTTTTCACACAAAACACGTTGTAAAATTTTTAAATCAATATATTGTCTTATCTGAATGAGCAGTCAGGGTGATTTTCACCAGAGGTGTCAAGTAACGAAGTACAAATACTTTGTTACATTACTTAAGTAGAAATTTTGGGTATCTATACTTTACTGGAGTAATTGTTTTTCAGACGACTTTTTACTTCTACTCCTTACTTTTTCACGCAATTATCTGTACTTTCTACTCCTTACATTTAAAAAATAGCCTCGTTACTCCTAGTTCATTTTGGCTTGTTTTCATCCCGGCTTGTTGTCGTTAAAAAAAAAAATTGGCCAATTACACAAACGGTTAATAGATCTGAGTCCCGTCTCCTGAACACACATCGCTAAACTGATTGGCTTTATGTTTTCTTTCTAACTTGTTAGAGGCTGTAGTCACATTTGGTTGTGCGAAGCGCCAAAACTCCTCCAAGTCCCAAGGAAACCTAGATGCGGTAAGCGAGGGAGAAATCAACAGTTCTGTGCTCAAGAATATGGGGCAAATCGCGTCAAATATTGATTTGGGGACAGACGTTTTTACACTATAATGACAATTGTAACATAACACTAAATAATCGTTAGTGTGTGTGTGTGGTGTGTGTGTGTGTGTGTGTGTGTGTGTGTGTGTGAGAGAAAGAGGCATGTAAAAATGCAGACAGTTTTCTGTGATAGGTAAGGTTAGTCTATGGAGGGTAGAATACACAGTTTGTTTGTACAGTATAAAAATCATTATGTCTATGGAAAGTCCCCATAAAACATGAAAAAATAACATTGCTTGGTCTGTTGAAGGCTGGTCTTGTTGAAATGAGAGGCCTGTTGATCAAGTTTCAGTGCTCTTAGGACACTGAAAACATGGCTCAGAGCAATGGTCACAAGTGACACTTGACAGTATTGCTGCAACTGAGTCCTGCTGACTTCAACATTTACATGAGTCTCTGTATATGAACATGGTAAAGTGAAAATCAAACACCTTGGAAATGAAAGGTATGTTTTTAGGAATGGCACAGAGGTCTCTGTCTTTGGATCATTGTTTTTAATGTGCTCTTTTGTCATTTGTATTTTTGGATTGTGTTGTGTTGTAAATAAATCCAAACAATCTAAAAGCCATTCTTTTTTAAATCTCCTCATTCTTTGTGCAAGGTTGCTCTGAATGACAGGGCCTGATAGCTCCTAATAGGGCGGTTAGGGGAGTGTCTTTGTCTTTCTCAGGTGTTGAAGGCTTACATATTCATGAGATGATCACGCCTCTTCGCATATGGCTTTCTCACACAAAATACGTCTTAGAAATTTTAAATCAATATATTGTCTTATCTGAATGAGCAGTCAGGGAGTTTTTCACATAGTTTTGGAGCAAATATTCTAGGCTACGTGATACAATTTTCAAAAGTCTTGTGAAGAAATAATCAGTATGGGTTTCGTGGCCTTATTTCAGTGAGAATTTTTTTTTTGTATTTTCACAAACCACGGATAAATGTCATTATCTCAAAACTACAAACTTTTACACACATGCTGCTGATATATTATTGTAGCAGAGTTTGTGCTGAATACAGTGTAATTAGACTTTAGCCATGAAAATGTCACAAGTAACAGAAATAACCAGAAATGTCAGAGCATGTCAGAACACCTCCAGGGCCCAGAAAACAGCTCAGACCTCAGAGGGTTAAAAAAGGAAGATGTGTTTGTTGTTTTGCCGGCCAGATTTAAAAGTTGAATCTATCATCTAATGTTAGCTCCGCTGTAGGATAAGCGCTCTGGTTGGTTGAAACGCTGACCTATTGCGTGCAGAGGGAATTTGAAAGACAGCCGTTTATCCCATCCCCCGGATTGAGCCGCGTCTATGGTGAGTTACCAGACCCAACATCTTGATGTAGGTCTGGCTTGCCAGGCTAGCATATTGGGAACCAGAAATAAATGTCAAATAAAACAGATAAAATAGTATTTAGCTTGATCTGATGTTGACAATCAATATACAAATTTCTAAAACCTCCCTTTACTGACCATTTGTTGAAAACAAACAAAAAAAAATCTGTACATCTCAGAGTAAACTTTTGTACCCTTTCACAGTTTAACTGTTGAATGTGCTTGATTGTTTCTAACATGAATGTTCTTCAGCATCATGAATAAATGAAGAATAAACACCAACCTCTTTGTTCTTCAGGATCTTCAGTGTGTTTCATTCTGCAGGGTTCTGGATCACTCATGTTCTCACTGTCCTCTTTAATAAACTCAGTCTTTACAGATTTCAGCTCCTCCTGATGCTCTGATGATCGTCTTCTGTTGTAGCTGATGGGAATTTACAGCATTTAAAGGAGAAATGCTGTGGGAGGAGCTTCACTGTCCATGTGACTGCAGTGGGAGGAGCTGATCTGACAAAATAAAAAATATTATCAGTTCCTGAATTTGTTTTTATACTATCACATCTAAGCATTTGCGTCTGTCTGTCTGAAGTAAAGTAACTGATGCAAATTTATATCTTATGTTATGGCTAACCAGAACACTCTCCTGCTTTTTGCATTACAATATAGACAGAAAAATAGAAATGATAAAGAATATAAACATCATAAGGTCTTCCAAATATTAACAATGGTCAGAAAAACAACAACAACAAAAAACAGTTGAAAGTATGGACACAGAAATAAACATATTTTTGAGCAACGAATACAGTCTGCTGACACCAATGAATTGAGCTTTAAGTGTCAATTTACAGGAGATCTGAAGACATCAGCATAATAAATGAGGTGAAAACAGGAACTATTGTCATGAAATAAACAGTGTTTTCAGCAGATCTGTTAATATTGATGAGCCTCAGACTATCAACACTCAATCATTGCACTATGTTATTCAAAACTGACAAATCCTAAAAAAAAAAACTCATTATAAGCTCATCAATTTCTCTCACAGATCTCTGTAACTCGACTTGACATTCAGTAACAGTTCTCTCTCCAAACATCGAGACAATCACACAAACAAACAAACAAACGAACGAACACAAACTCGCTCAGGTCTGAATGAACTCAACATATTCTCCTCATGCTCGCTGCTGCTGCACTAATGTTTACTTCAGAAGGAAGACTCCAGAAAGACGCACAAGTATCGCTGTGATCGATGAAAACAATACAGAAATGAGTCTGTCGCTTAATCAAACTCTATAAAGTGTGTGTGATGGTTGTGTAAATATGAGAAATACCGTGAACTGCTCTCCTCACCTCGGGACTCATAAATTTTGGGGCATCTCGCCCGGGGGGCGGGGTTACGTCCTGCGTCACATCTCTCATGCGCTCAGTTTATTAAATACATCCAACCTGAAATGTCTCTTACAAACTATGAAGGGGCAATGAATCAATACACTGACATGGCAATGCTAGACAGATAGCCTACTTTGTTTGCACAGTCCTAACGTGATTTTTGTCACTCTTCTCTCCCGTGATTTTTGTCACTCTTCTCTCCACTCCTAGACCTACGTCTGGTGACAGCGGGGAAACTTTTACCTCGATAAAGTTAGGCCTACTTATTGTATTGCAGAAAAGAAAAGTAAACTCCAGTTTACCAGTTCATGTTCCTTCTTTAGGTGATTCAAGCAGTAACAACTGATTAGACTCAATACTGCTATTACAGGTGGAATTATAAAATAGAAACAGGCCTTAATGCAAGATTTTAATCATGTCAATACACAATAGAACATTTAATTAATAAATTAATCAATAAGTCAGGACAGCCCATTCATGCAGGTAGTGAAATAGTTAAATCAAATACAAATACACAGTAAAAAAAAAAAGGTTGTTAACCTTAATCCATTATCAAGTCAATTAAACAATATATTTCAATGTGTGCACGGTGTGTTAATTGTTTGTGTATGGTGTGTATGTGTTTTTTATTTATTTTTTTGTAATGCAATGTTTTCAACATAGGGAAATATATACAGCATTTGTCAAATTTTCCCTTAACCCCCCCACCGCCACCCCCAATCCCTTACCAACAACACATGGATCAGCATTAGTCAGCAGAGTACAAATACATGTGTGAAGTAATCATACAAAATAAACACACACACAAAAAAAGAACAAAACAACAAAAAAAACACCTATTTACAAAGCAACTCTTGTATGTCTGTTGATTGGAAAAGAAAAGAAACACCTATTTACAAAGCAACTCTTGTGTGTATATCTTGTGTGTAATGTATGCTTCACTATGTCTTGTGACTGCCCTGTGAATGAGTCTGGTTCTTCAGCGTTGTGGTCAAACTGGAGGTCTGGGGGTCAAAGCCAGGTGTCATGACAGCTGTCTCTTTTCCCAACAGGTGTCAGGAGTAGAATGGCTTACCGTGAGGTTTTGAGAGGCGTAATCATCCTACTCCTGTCATGAGAGACAGCTGTCATGACACCTGGCTTTGACCCCCAGACCTCCAGTTTAACCACAACGCTGAAGAACCAGACTTCATTCACAGGACAGTCACAAGACATAGTGAAGACACATTTTCAACTAGCAGAATAGTACAGAATCACGATACACAGTCTCATTTGTAGCCGTGTCTTTTAACTATTATAATATTTTGAAGGGCAAAAATAGGAACTTTTAATTGGCTTTACTGTCATCAACTGTCACTTTAGCGCGAGGCCCTGTGCAGTCGCAGACTTGGTACTGTCAGTTGCATATAACGTTATAGAATTACTTCCCCAGCTGCATAGAAATAAACATATATCTATGCCCAGCCTGAAGTAAAAACTCGATCACGTCGAGCTAGGTGATTTCAGATACAGCCAGTAGATGGGCTCTGATACAGCCAGGCTCCAGCTCACGCCCCGCCTCTGCCCATCCGGGAGTGACGCAAGGCCAAGATGGCGACGGCCGGCTCCCCCCACTTTAGGCTTCAAAAATGCTCTTCAGAAACCTACGGGTGACGTCACGGACACTACGTCCATATTTTTTTAGAGTCTATGGTCCCTCTTCACCTCAGAAGATTTGACGCTGAAACTCTTCTTCTTCTTCTTCTTGTTTTTTTTTACGGCGGATCGCAGACATATTTCAGTCCCTCCAGAAAAACGCGATTATGCGATCGCATGATTCGATGCATAATCAGCCAAAGTCCGCATATTTATGCGGGGGACGCATTTTTTCAAATACCCGCATAAATTGCAGATTTCCGCGCTCAAATATGCTGGCTTGCATGATTTCATAATCCCTGCATTTTCGTTGCAAAAAGTCATTCATCTTAGCAGAAAGTTGAAAAATGTTGCATTTACTTCACACAAGCGCAGCCATTTCCCCTGTTGCCATGGGAACGTTATGTAGTGACGTAATTACGCGGCATCATTGAAAAGCTGCTAACCCCGCGATAGGCCTATTTCATAAAAATCCGGTCGTATATATCTTACACCACAGGCCGTGCTTTGCAGGTTTTCATGGAACAACTGGGGAGAAGTTAAATCACGCCAGACACAGACGGCAAAAAGACGTGTCTGTGGTGTGAAGGAGTAAGCAGATTGCCGGTTCGGGAGTGATGCCCTGACAAAACATGTTTATATTGCACTTGATTGTTATCTGATTTGCACGTCATGCACTTTTATTTATTATTATTAACTGTTGGATAATTAAAATTGTTTGTAGAAGTTGTTTTCTGTAACTTTCTTAAAAATGAGTGAACACGGAGCAGTTTTTCCGTGAGCGGGACTGGGAAACCCGGAGTGGATCAGGAGTGGAGTGATAACAGAACGCTTAGAGTGGAGAGAGGAACATGCTTTTGCTCCACTCCAGGCTTTGATCACATCCCCCTAAGCAGGGTGAATAGCCTACACCTCTTCTTTCCCATTCAAACTAAAATTAAGACATTTATTACACTATTAATGTAATTGGTGTTGGGGGAATCACTTTTTTCTCTTTTTCATCAAACCGCAGTTTTTGCAAGTTCCCGCAGTTTTTGCAAGTTCCCGCAGTTTTTGGAAGTTCCCGCAATTTCATCGCATAAAATTGCATAAATACCCCGCATATTCCATCGCATTTTTTAAGAAAACGTGCCGCATAATCAAGGATTTTTGCCCGCAACAATCACAAAAAAACTCTGGAGGGACTGATATTTGTGCATTACCGCCACCTATATTGGAAAGGGACCATTGACACTTTCCTTACCAACATAAATTCCTTTATTACCCGCACAGAGGCTTCATCGAATTTCATCGGCGCTGCGTGTTCAGCTCCTCCGTCCACTCTCAACCCCCATGACAGATAAAATAAAATAAATAAATAAATAAATAAATAAAAGACCCTAATTTAAATACGCTTATTTAACCCAGTATTTCCCAAATATTCTATCATTAAATTTATTATACTCCTATCTGACTTTAATACATTTAGAATTGTAAACTTAACTCCTATATTATTTAATTTCTCCTTCAACTCTTTCCTTTCAACATTATATCTCCTACACTTCATTAATACATGCTCAATTGTTTCACTAACTTCACATACCTCACATAAACCTGTTGGATGCTTACTTATTAAGTGCAGTGTGCTATTCAATCTTGTATGCCCCAATCTTAATCTTGTAATCATATTCTCTTCATACCTTCTTCTACCTGATATTCTTCCCTTACCCACTGTTGACTGTATTTGATGCATATGTCTACCTTTTATTTCATTATCCCAATATAGCTGCCATTTTTTCATAATATTCTTTTTTATTATTGACTTAATTTCTGACCTATTAAATAAAATCTGTATATCTACTATTTCTCGTTCTATTGCCTTTTTTGCTAATGCATCAGCCTCCTCATTACCTCTCAACCCAATATGTGCAGGAACCCACAAAAACTGTACCTCCAAACTATCTTGTTTAATTGAATATAACTCTTGAATTATCTTTATTACCATATCCTGTCTTGTTTCTGACTTCATCTCATTCAAACTTATTAGAGCTGAACTACAATCTGAACAAATTACTGCCTTAGATATTTTAACTTCCCTAATCCACCTTATTGCCATAATTATTGCAAACATTATTGCAAACATCTCTCCAGTATACACCGATAAACAATCTGATATCCTTTTATTCTTATACACTTTTATCTTTGGAATAATAAATGCAGAACCCACATGATCAGTTTTTGAATCTTTTGATGCCTCTGTAAAAATGTGCATATATTCCCCATATCTTGACCCAATATACTCCCTACATTATATACTTCTGTTTCATATGAACCTCCTTTTGTCTCTTTAATAAACTTAAATCTACTTCTGGTTGCGGCAAAACCCATAATGGTACTGGAGATAAAGGAATTATTGGAGCATATCCAACCTCCTCCAATCTCATATCTCTAACTAATTTCCCGACACTCCATCCAAAACTATTACAATCTTTCTTCTCATGTTCCCAACTAGGACTCATTACTTTTCTTGTTGGATGATCCTCACTCTGTCCTCTCAAATTTGCCCAATAAGATGCCATTAATTGCTGTCTTCTTATCTGCAAAGGCATTTCACCCATCTCTACCTGAAGAGCCGAAACTGGAGAAGTTGGAATTCTTTCTATTTTAATCAAATGAGATTTACTTGCAGAACCATATACAATACAACCATAATCCATTATAGATCTTATCATAGATATATATATATAGTTTTTAAAGCCAATCTATCTGCTTCCCATTCCTGACCTGAAATACATCTCATTACATTCACTACTCGCTTATATCTTCCCACCATTTTTTCAATATGCTCTCTCCAATTTAATCTATTATCAAACCAAACTCCTAGAAATCTTACTGTACTTACACGCTCTAATTCGAGAGATGAGGAGGCAAGAGTTGGCATTCCTGCAGTCCGGAGCTGAAGAGAGCCAGGCCGAGGAGAGAGAGATGAGGAGGCAAGAGTTGGCATTCCTGCAGTCCGGAGCTGAAGAGAGCCAGGCCGAGGAGAGAGAGATGAGGAGGCAAGAGTACTTTAGCATTTAACTTACTACCCTTTGAACATTGTACTACACACACAGCTGCTATCCACACACACAGCAATAACCCACAAATGCCCCGGAGGCGCAAGGAACAAACAAAAGGAACAATTGATGCGGAGTCGGCCGCCATTTTCTCAACTACATACCGGCAGACTTAACTGTTTACACACTTGACATACTTTTATCTTACAGACCACACATCACCGGGGATTCATTAGCTTATAAACATCTGTAGTCACATAAAAGGTGTGTAACTAACCTGGAAATATTGGAAATATTACACAGAAATCAGCGACGCAGGACAACAGTTGCTCATTCTCCATTCATTCGGATTATGAGCTCACCTTGCTCTGCGCATTGCTAAGGGTCCCAGAGTGACGCTGCTGGAGGGTGCTGCCACCCTGTGTCCATTTTATGAAACAGCACGTCGTTGTGTGCTTCTTTGTAATCTCTCATTAGTATTCAATTCTAAAATTCAGAATAAAAATAAAATACGATTGCAATAGAAGGAAAAGAAACAAAGTAATCTCAACAAAAAACTTATTTTGTGAGTGTCACACATTCAGAGGGTGTTTAATATGATCAGCACATGCTTCACTCTGCATGTGTTTATAGCTCTATGAACTGAACATGACGTGATCAAGAGCTCTTCTTCATCAACCAACAAACATGACTTTCAGCATCATCTTCCTCTTGACTCTGGCAGTGTTTAGTTCATGTTTGAATAATGATTTATGATTGTATTTTCAAACACTAATAACACTATATCATTACAATCAACATCAATCTTGTGTTTATGAAGAGAATGAGTCAGTGTTTCAATATGATCATCATGTTTTAGGTGTAAAATATGATCCTGTCAATCAAACTGAACAGACTGCATTCAGTCACTTCTGCTGTCTGGATGGGATGCTTTCCATGACATCATGACTTTGCGTAAACATACACGCCACTTTCAAGTCAAGTGGCGTGTTATCTATACGCATTTTGAGCTATCCGCGTGTATGATTAGGCAGGATGATTTTCACATCATTTTGAAGAAAAAACTCTAGGCGACAAAATTCATTATTCAGAAGTCTTGTGGACACATATTTAGTATGCGTTTTGAGGCCTTATTTCAGAACTTTTCATTTTTAGTTTTTTCAATAACCATGCATAAACATTTTCTCAAAAATACAAACATGTACATACATGTTGCTCACATATTATGGTGGCCCTGTTTGTGCTAACTAGAGTGTAATGACACCTTTGCCATTAATATGTTTATAAGCAACTGAAAAAAGCACAAATGTCAGGGCATGTCAGAACATCTCAAGGACCCCAAAAACAATTTTTCATTTTATTTACATTTAGTGCAAGTTCAGAACTTTTAGAAATTTTTCTTCACAAAAAGTATCTTAATTTAAGCTACTATAACTTTTATTTTTACTTTTATTGTTGCTTGCTTTCACTTCAGAAATAAAATCCTATGTGTCTTCTATTAAAAGAGGCCAGTGGTCAAAAGCGTTCTTGAGTTTTTAAATCACTAAATGGAGTTTGAATGTCACCTAGCGGCCATATTGGCTACTGCGCCTAAAACTCCCAGAGCATATTGATTGTTTGGGGCAAATTTGAAAGTCAACTTGGTTGGATTTACCGCTTTTTTAGTTTTAGGTGCCCAGGCACAGGCTTTATATTAATAGAATAAATAAATAAATGAAATGCAGTACATTAAGTGCAGCAACCATTTACGCTTAGATATGTGAACTTTGAACCTGAACTTTATGATACTCACGCAGGGTCAAATGCCACAGCAGGTTCATCACTGAACATAAGGGGCTTATGCATGAGTTGTACTCTTCATAGACACACAGCTGGATCCTGAAGATGGTCCATCACTGAACATAGGGGGCTTTTGCATGGAATTGTTACTCTTCATAGACACACAGCTGGATACTCACACAGCTGGATACTGGAGACGGTCCATCACTGAACATTGGGGGCTTATGCATGGAGTTGTTACTCTTCATGGACACACAGCTGGATACTGGAGATGCTGCTCTCTGAGTGTAAATAGACGCCTCCTCCTCTCTCTCCTCACACACACTCATTTTACAGTTTGCTCCTTCTCTTCCTCCTTGATGAGAGACTTGATTCCAGACCTGTATGTGGACACAAAAAGCATGCACAAAACACAACTGAATTTCGACACATTTGAATTAAATGGCATTTAATTAACTTTAACGAATAAACAGTTTTTCTCCAGTTAATAGTACCCGCGTTTCCACTGTCGGGCCAGTGAGAGCCAGGGCTTTAAACGGAAAAAAGAATGATAATTTCTACAAATATGTAACCAAAAATATGACCTGAGGAGCTTTAGCACTCTCTCCCAGTAGGCTATAGTTATATTTTCAGTCAGAGAAACAGAGGAAGCTCAAGTTCTCGACCTCAGAGGGTTAATGGTTAGCGTTCATAGTCTTTTACATCACGTATAAATATGTCTACCTTATACGGTGATCAGAATCCACATCGGATCACAAACAGAAGGCATTCAAACATGAAAGTGAGTTTTGGGGTAAATTATTTTAAAAGTCTTTAATGCTGATGTTAGCTGACAGAATCATCCGGCGCTGCCGTCTCCAGACTCAGGTAAACTCCTCCTCTGTTCGTAACCCAGGGGGCATAGAATTTAGTAGGGACGCTAGGGACGTGTCCCTACTAATATCCAGTGACACTGATTACGTTTACATGCAGCCAATAACCCGTTCAAAACCGGAATATTAGCAATAACCCGGTCGCGCACGGCCATGTAAACACCGGCAAAAACCCGTATATGCTCATATCCCGGTTTTTAAAAACCCGGATATGATCCCTGGGGTACCCCTTTTCTAACCCGAATATTTGGTCTGTAAAGCGTATCGGCATATCCCCATCAAAAGCAACATTGATTTGTGTTCTGCGCATGTTCTACTCGCAAGGAATCTTGGTCTTTTGAGTATAGACGGCGCATACAAAAACCCGCGTGTAGTATACCGGAAGTAAACAAGAAGTAGAGGTAAACATGGCGAGACGCAGCACAGCACCACACTTTTGGAGCGAGGAGGAAAGCGCAAACAAAGGCGATCGCAATCTGCCCCGAACTATTCATTATCCGCGTGCTGCTGCTGTTGTTGTTGTCTTTGGATACAGGAAGAAGAATCGGAAGGTTGTCCTTACGTCCAGACGCTAACCGTGCGTCGCCGTTTACATCGGGATATTGCCAATTGATTACAAATTCCAGGAGTAACTCTCTCTGCTCACGCATGTAAACGGGTTATTCCGAATGTTTCAGAAATCCAAATAGTGACCTTAACCCGACCATAACCCGATATTTGACAGCTTGTAAACGTAGTCACTGATATGTCCCTATAGCAATAATTTCGATCAAAACTTAAAATATATTTATATATAACCACTGTTGTCCGGTTGTGTCTTGTGGTTTTTATATATTAGGCTTATTTTATTTAATCAGGAAACATCCCATTTAGATTAAAATCTCTTACAAGAGCGTTCTGAGAAAAATGTGCAATTCATTGTACACAAATGGTTAATATATATCTGAGTCCCGCCTGCTTAACACACATCGCTAAACTGATTGGCTTTGTTTTTTTTATCTAACTTGTGAGAGGCTCTCGTGTGAAGCGACAATGGTCCTCCGAAGGAAACCTAGATGCGGTAAGCTAAGGAGAAATCAACAGTTCTGTGCACAAAAATGCGGGACAAATCAGTTTTTACTACTGTATTACAATCGCGGGATAAGTGGCGAACAATCGTTAGTTTGACAATCGAGAGAGAGAGAGAGAGAGAGAGAGAGAGAGAGAGAGAGAGAGAGAGAGAGAGAGAGAGATTGTGTGTGCTTAAGTGTGTGTGTGTGTGTAACACTACATTATGGGACAAATGTCACCATAAAGATGGCAATATCCGAAATACTTGTCCTTGTGGGGATTTATTTTTTTTATTTTTTGGGGGGGAAAACAGCTGAAAATGTAAAAATGCAGAAAGTTTTCTGTGATAGGCAGGGTTAGTGTAGGGGGATATAATATACCATTTGTACAGTATAAAATCATTATGTCTGTAAAAAGTCCCCATAAAACATAAAAACACAACATTGCTTGGTCTTGTTGAAATGAGAGGAATGTTTCGTGAAGTTGAAACCCTTGTCATCCTAGTCTCATCAGCTGAGGCTGAAAGAAGTTTCAGTGCTCTTAGGACACTGAAAACATGGCTCAGAACAATGGCACAAGTGACACTTAAAGGGTTAGTTCACCCAAAAATGAAAATTCTGTCAGTAATTACTCACCCTCATGTTGTTCCAACCCCGTAAGCCTATGGAGAAGTGATCCAGCTCTCAGATTTAATAAAAAATATCTTAATTTGTGTTCCGAAGATGAACGAAGGTCTTACAGGGTTGGAATAACATTTGGGTGAGTAATTACTGACAGAGTTTTCATTTTTGGGTGAACTAACCCTTTAACAGTATTGATGTGTGCCATGTCCAACAGGACAAACTGGACATTATTGATGTGAAACAAATATGCCAACAGTTAATTTCTGTAAGTTCACTTTTAAATTAAAATTCTGTCATCATTTACTCTCCCTCAAGTTGTTTTAAACCTGTATGAATTTCTTTCTTCTTCTGAACACAAAAGAAGATATTTTGAAGAGTGTCGTTAACCAGTATTGAGGGGTTTTTTTTCTACTATGGAAGTCAATGGGGTCCATCAACTGTCTGGATACCGACATTCTTCAAAATATCTTCTTTTGTGTTCAGAAGAGGAAAGAAATTCATACAGGTTTAAAACAACTTGAGGGAGAGTAAATGATGACAGAATTTTAATTTTTGGGAGAACTGTCCCTTTAATGACAGATGCAGCTCAGCTTCAGGGGATGTCCCGTCCCCACCAGTTTCAAATCAACCTACACCCTAACCACTCCTCTAGCCCGAGCTGGCCCGCTTTGGACCAAATTATTCGGTGGGCAAGAAAACCCTGGCCGTTGGCCCAGAGGAAGCGCTGGGGGTGATATTTTTTTCCCCAGGATGGTAGGGGAAGACTCATGAATATTCATTAGGGAAGTCATCCCTGATTGGTCTTAACCCCAGTGACGGGTATGTTTAGGGGCGGGGTAAGGGGTAGGTCATCAAACCCCCAGTGACGGTTAGGTTTAGGGTGGGGTTAGGGGTAGGTCATCAGACCAATCAGGGATGACTTCCCTAATGAATATTCATGAGTCTTCCCCTACCATCCTGGGGAAAAAAATATCGCGCCCCGGCGAGGCCCGATCAAGCCACGGAAGTGACAGTGGAAACGCAACTGGCCCTGGCACGCACTAGCACGCCGCTTTTGGCCCGACAGTGGAAACGCAACTGGCCCTGGCACGCACTAGCACGCCGCTTTTGGCCCGACAGTGGAAACGCAACTGGCCCTGGCACGCACTAGCACGCCGCTTTTGGCCCGACAGTGGAAACGCAACTGGCCCTGGCAAATAGTGTTCAGTGCTCGTCTGTGCTCAACCACAGAACAGTTTCAGGCTTTGCTGGATCTTCATCATTGCGTTAGAACTGGTCTCTGTTGTCGAGTGTGAAACCAAATGTCGGCTGGTGTGTGTAAACGTGCAGATTAAGAGCCGGTAATATTATAATAAGATCCTCTTCAGATTTTCATGATATGAAAATGACAAAGAACCAAGAAACCAAAGACAGTCTCAAAAACACGCTTTGAAATCGCTGGTGTTTCTGACGTCACAAACTACCTTGTAACCAATCAGATCAACGTGTGATTGTCAACCAGTGGATCTCTGAGCTGAGTGAGTGAGTGGAGGCGGGGCTCATTTGCATATTCATAGAACCGCGTATACTAATGGCGCTTTTCCACTACACAGTACCAGCTCGCCTCGGCTCGCCTCGACTCGACTCGGCTCTGTTTGGTTTTCCACTGTGTAAAAGTTGTACCTGTACCTGCTTCCAGGTACTTTTTTTCGTACCACCTCCAGCGAGGTTCTAAAGCGAGCTGAGGCGAATGGCGATACTAAAATGTGACGTGAAAACACGGCAGACTGCTGATTGGTCAGAGAGAATCGTCACTATTCACTGCGTCATCATTGCCCGCGCCAGACGGAGTATCCTGAATAAAAAACAGCAAAAACAAAAACAAAAACATCCAAAAACAGCATACACTCGATTTCCTCCATATTGTCCTGTGTGTGGGTAGCGGGTGTGTCTCGCACGTCTCGCGTAAAAGATTAAGTCACGGCAGTTTCCTGCGGCGTCGCTATGACGACTAGGTACTATTGTGGAGGTACTATCTGCAATGGAAAACGGAGCAAAAAGCGAGCCGAGCCGAGACGAATCGAGGCGAGCTGGTACTGTGTAGTGGAAAAGCACCATAAGTTACATGTTAATGAAGAACAGTTACTTGTTTTGCAATGTATATGTATACATTTTTCTTACCCATTGGCCAGTTTGGCCTTCATACCTATGCTGCTCTCCATCTAATAGAATCATGTTTGTTATATTAGTAAATAAATGTCACAGTTGTATTATCTTTTTAAGAACAATTTAACACACCATCACCCTTCATTGTGAAATTTTCACATCTCCTCTTTATATAATCACGCTCCTTTCTTGAGCAGCGGTCGGGATATTGGTTATCCTGCAAAGTTTTTGCTGTGGCAGTATATGGCCTAACAACGATACTTCATTTATAGACCATACAGACGACATCAATGAAAGCACATGATGTGATGAATGACAAGTAAAGAGAATATGTTAATGAGATTCATGGTACCAGTCAAATGAAGAGAACTGGCATAATTTATATGTATATTACATAAAAAGAGGCCCACACCCATTACATTTCATTTATAAAATTGATAGACCATTGTGTCATATTTCTTTTGTTAAAGAGGTCAGCAAAAAAGTAAACAATAAAGCATTTCCTATTGTTTTAGAGAGGCTCATGCTATTCGCGTGAGGTGACAAATGAGTAAGAGGTTAGTGATGAAGGCCTATGTGAATATTAGCCATTGAGCATATCAGTATATATTTGTAATAATTCATTATCACTACATCATATATTTTGCTTATTTCAGTAATACAATTTGTGGTTGCCTCTCAGTGTTTTTCACAGGACTTCAATCACTAAAGACAAAGTGTTCTCTACATGTCCAATATAAGACACTAGATACACGACATTCAAGTTAACGCTGCTACTGAGCATAATGTACATTCACATTTATCCAAAGCGACTTACATTGCATTTCAAGGTACACATTTACATTCTTATCAGTTCTTGCTTTCCCGGGGAATCGAACCCATGACCTTGGCGTTGCAAGCGCCAATGCTATACTGTTTGCGCTACAGGAAAGCTCAATACAATGTGCAATTCAATATTACTATATAAAATTCACTTAATTTAAATTATGATTCTAAGAAGATGCAGTATTACATAGCCTACAGAATTGTTCTGAAAGAAGAAGAGTCAAAAAATTATTTTATTTTATTTTATTTTTTTTATAGTTCATGAGATAATTAACTTCATGACCCTATAAGCATAGCTGCTTTATGTCCAGGGAAAATGATACAGAGGCATCAGAGCTGGTTGTACAGAAAAGAGATCTTAATACAATCAGCAGAGTAAAATAAGCTGATAAGTGTTTTTATATAAAAAAATAATAGATCCATTATAAAATTAGGCTATATGCAGATCAATAAATGCAACTTTTTGAAAAAAATGGAACGTGCAATTTATGTTTCTTTTAGGTAGCCTAGCTACTTTAATTTAATCTACATCTGTTGTTATTTGTGATTAGAACTCATGACAACACACTACAGAAAATATGATACACTTCTGAAGTGCGCTGACAAGTCTGTTCATCCAATGAAACCGAATGCCCCATGTTAACATAGGCGTGGTTTCTGAGCTTGACACTAAAGTATGTTAAACTTCTTTGAAAGTGCGTCAAATACGCAGGAATGTGCAGTCAAATGTACACAACCGGTGAAACATGCGTTTTTAATCATGGATCCGTGAAAAATGGCTGTGACGAATCTGTAGCGTCTAACATCTGCTGGAAATCCAGGTAAAACTATCTGCGTGCACGCGCGTTCCCCCAGTTAACATGATCCCCAGTTGATCCGTAACACCGGCCACACTTTCAAACACAGCAGCCTCGTTTAAATAATAGATTCACCTTCACGACATTGCTGGAGCTCCTGCATTGTTCAACTTCTTCACAATCCGTTTTTTTCCTCGCATTAAGCAAATGTGATGTTATTTATGTGTTGCAACTACACTTCCTTTCCCCAGTCTTACTGCGTCACTGAACATTACAATAGGCTATAGATTATTTAAACAATTAAATAGTTTAAAGTCCACCAAATATTTCAACATTTAAATAAAATTCTCCTGCTAAAGAAAATAATAAGTGTAAGCTTAACCATTTTCGGCCAATTAATGAGTGTTACAGTTGACGTGAAGTATCACGAAAGAAACTTTCAACTTTATCATGTATTTGAGTTTGAGTTCGTCATAAGGTCTGTTTAGACGCAAATACTCTATCGATATTACAGCTATGAAAAGTTTAACGAACTTACTGTCACATGTGAAGCGATTGCTGATTACTCCAATATTACTGAAATGGCGTCTTTACAGTCATCGGCTGATGCCTCCTCCTAGAACGGATCCTTTTTTGGACCAAACTTCCGGGTTTGGAACGAGGATATATATTACAGCAAGGCTTGTATCGAGGTAAACGGACCATATAAAAATTTATTTTTGCATTCTCACTTGCACAATTTTTATTATAAAAGAAGGGTTTGAAACAGTATTTGAATATTAATTTGTTAATGGAAAGTATATACACAAACAAAAATGCTACAATTTAGAATTTTTGTAACAATTTATTTTGATTAGCAACAACCTCAACATGTAAATGTAGTAGGGGAGAGTGGGGTAAAGTGAGACATTTTTTACATTTGTTCCCCTCTAATTTTTAGTTTAGTATTTTAGTTTAGTAGTTTTTATTTGAACATGTAAATATAAAAAAAATATACAAACATGAATACATATATACAATTAAAATTAAAATAACAGCCAAATAAAGTCATGTACTTCTCAGAGGACCAATTAGCTCTAAGTGAGCTAAAATGATATATCAGTCAAATTTACACATTTCCTATTAATTCAGGATGTTTCCTAGCAATGGAAATTATTAGAATGTATTCAGGACGAAGGGCAGTGAAAATATGATTGTTTTTAAAAAAGTGGTCTTGTGTCTCACTTTACCCCAGCTTAGGGGTAAACTGAGACAGACCAGAGAAATCAAGGGGGTAAAGTGAACCAGCTGGGGGTAAACTGATCCACTTACTTTTTCCACTCTGAAACTTCCATAACAACACATGTTGTAACAGTAAGAATCTTGACAGCTAGCTTGACAACCACACATTCCAGAACTAATGTCGGACTAGTAACAGAATCATGGAGATTGGTCAATTAAGCAAATTTTTTTGATGACCACCGGTGCGCATCCAAGTGAAGGTGCAACGCCCTTGGCGTGCTAAGGGTGAAAGGCACACTGGATGAAATTCCTCCTAAAAAAAAAAAGAACTATGTCCAAATTATTGTGATACATTTGGAAAACTCAATGCAGTCAGACCTCCCCTGGCCAGCCCAGGGAGGGTGGCCCGTCCTGAGCCAGATTCGTATTTGTCCGCCACCGCTGGAGCTCCGTCTGGAGCAAAGTCGGTCCTAAAACGTTTCCGGGTCATAGGATGGAGGACGGAGGAGAGAGGAGACGAGGAGGGATATTGAGAAGCACCCTGAGAGGCAGCAGCTCCTCCTCGAATGTGTTGTTCTTTTCACACTTCCGGGTTTGAAACGAGGAAATAAATTACAGCAGGGCCACTTTTTTTTTTTTTTTTTGCATTTTCAAAATTACATAGTTTGATATCAAGTTCTTGTATTGCGGTAAATGCGAGGCCATATACAAATTATTTTTTGCATTCTCACTTGCACAATTTTTATAAGAAGGGTTTGAAAAAGCATTTGGAGATTCATTTGTTAATGGAAAGTATATACACAAACAAAAATGCTACAATTTAGAATTTTGGTAACAATTTGTTTTAATGGTACCATTCTGTTGACGAAGTAACTTTGCAACTTAATGCCAACTATCAGGCATTAGAGTATTAGTAGGCAGTCTGCTTAATATCTGCTAACACGTGTGCTATTAGAATTCACTGTTGTCAACACTTCTATCATAAGTTAAAAATAAACAAATCTGCATAAAGTAACTAAACAAGTAATCTATTTTATTCGTCGATTAGTATTGTTGATAAATTGAGGAACATGTCGGATAAAAAGTGAGTTAAAATCAGCAACAACCTCAACATGTAAATGTATAAATCACAGAGGAAAGGTGAATCTTATCTGGATGTTACAGGAACAGATGAATGTGTGTGTGTGTTTATCCGGTGGAGAGTGGCTCATGAAGGCTTTGAGAGTATACTACAGAATTTAATAAATAAAAAAAAACATTTAAATCTTAGGTAGTAGTTTATTCAAATTACTGTATTTTAAACAGAGTTATTACAACACTTTTCCCTATGAGCCCCTCCATCACTCCACCTGCCTTATGAGCCCATCCATCACTCCACCTGCTCTTATGAGACCCTCCATCACTGATCTTATGACACCCTCCATCACTCCACCTATCCTTATGAGCCCCTCCATCACTCCACCTGCCCTTATGAGCCCCTCCATCACTCCACCTGCCCTTATGAGCCCCTCCATCACTCCACCTGCCCTTATGAGACGCTCCATCACTCCACCTGCCCTTATGAGACGCTCCATCACTCCACCTGCCCTTATGAGCCCCTCCATCACTCCACCTGCCCTTATGAGACGCTCCATCACTCCACCTGCCCTTATGAGACCCTCCATCACTCCACCTGCCCTTACGAGACCCTCCATCACTCCATCAGCCCTTACGAGACCCTCCATCCGATGACCCCTTTAAAATAAGAACTTAAACTCATCCCTAAATGTATTGGTTATACTACAATCACAAAATAAATGGGCAGCTGTTTCTTCAGACCACAAAATGAGCAAGTTTCACCAATATCAAGATATTTACAGATAGATGAATTAAACCTGTCGCTCATTTCTTTTAAGCTGTTGCGCTTGTGATAACGTCAACATGACAGATGTCCGGATCGCATTCACACTTAACGAGATCAGGCTATAAAGTACCTACTCTTTTAGCGCTTGTTAAGTACTTATTGAAATTAAGTACCTACTCTGTGTATGCGGTCTCGAATGCAGCCTCTGTGTTCATGGTTCCCGGAACGAATAAAGTAACAGGTGCTCTGTTCAGACAAGTGTGTTCATTATAAATCATTACATTAATCTTAACACATGGTATTTTCGTAAACCATTTCAGTGTATCATTATCTGTAGCTTGATATGTCCAAAGTAGGACATTAAAAAAACATCATAAAAGTGCTACATGCAAACTGTGGATCATATCCGAAGTCTTCTGAAGCCATACGATAGCTTTGTATAAGAAACTCATCCCAAGTCGTGGATTGACTTAAAAGCATTAAAGAAAACACAAACCAAAAAGCAGCTTTTCACAAAAGTCACAACTTTATTGCACCAAGTATATCTATATTTATGTATTTGCAATACTGAATGACTTCTTTTCAGAAAAGGCATTAGATACAGAACCATCAATTCAAATATGACAAAGACACTGTTCTTCAGCGTCCAACCTCTTGAAAATAACCTCAATCTCAAGTGATTTCTAAGAGAATACAGACAATCCTACAGAACGCATAGGGAAGTCTTTGTCTGGCTCCTGAACAAGACCTCAGAGCAGTCTTTCAAACACACATCTACTGTTTTATTAGAACTTCCCATTTACAATTCCACAGACCTTAAATACATTAGGCTTCCGTTTAGCAATGTGCATTTTAACATGTTTCAATAAGTATAATTCGCAATATGTTCTATTCATTTTTAAAAATTAAACCAAGGCAACTTTTCTAAAACCCAAGGAGTCGTGAAAGGGATGGTGTTTAACAACAAGAACGACTGGAGGGGGGTCACAGAGAGCACAAGGTAAGACTGTACAATGTTCTATATAGGAAAGCGTCAACATTGGTTTACTCCTATGACAGCTCTTCAGTGGATAAGCATGTACATCATCATTTTGACCCAATGCGCCGTTAACAGACGTGGAACATGACAGGGTGTTTACAGCTCACAGAGATGATGTTTGGACCAGCTTTTGGAGAGTCTTTCCCTGGACTAGAGCATCCATGGGATTGCTGTTGTTGCATAGAGAGTAGAAAAGAGGATGGGACACGCTAAATCAAAGACAAGGGGATACTCCAATTATTCAGGAATTCACCCCACCTGGCAAAACACAGTGGTTTGTGTTAAGGCCAATGTTTTTTTTTTAGCTCACATGAATGAAATGTATTGCATTGTTGTATGCAGCACTGTGCATAAAAGACCACGTCGTCTGACTGGAAATGGTGACGTTTTGGGAAATCTGAAGAGATGCTTTATGGAGACAGCGGAAATTCCCACAAGAGACTCGTTTCACTTCAAAAATGTTATTGAATAGAGTTCTGTTTGATGAAGAAGAAAAAAAACACTGCAAAAGTTGGGGAGGATGGGCTAGTATTCAAGCAGGCAAGACATGAAAATATACAATCACAAGCAATAAATGTATTGCAATGTAAGACACCAGGGCCGTGTGCCTGTGGCAAACTAAAAGGCAACACAGGCAAGAACTGCCTAATAGTAACCGGCTAAATATGAAAAAGCAAAATAACCAAGTGAGCAAAAGTTCCCTAATGGGAACAATGATGTTATTTGTTGAGTCAAGACAAATTATGCTTAAAAACATTGGAGGGAGGGGCTTAATTTTCCTGTTTCTCCTCTCGACAGAAGCCCTCCCAGATCACGCATCATTGGCCATTACAGCCCGAATGATCGCCAAGTCTTGCCTCGATAAAACTGGCCCTGGTGAACATCTGTTCTTATTACAATAAGAATAACTGAGACCCTCAAAGGTTAACAGGGTGCCGACTCTACAGTGTGCCACATTTGCTATGATTCGAAGATCATAATGGCACCTTTAGTGGCGTATATATTTTGGATTTCAGACGGTGACTAAAGCCTCAGCCTCATCGCTTTATTTCACAGTACTGCTGCATTCTGGGTGGACTTCAGAGGAATCTGAGACAGATCCGACTGCTTCTGATCCAATAAGGCAACTGGTCTGGTCAGGGGAAACACACACGGGATCCGCATTTCAAAACTGCAGAAAGACAGTGAAAGGGCTCGTTATAAACAGATAAGAACATTTCTTGTTATTCTCCAAGTTCCCAATAATGGCATTTATTTATTTCGTTAGTTAGTTAGTTAGTTATAAGTAATTCTGAAAATGTAAGTGTGCCTATTAGTAAAGACAAAGAGTTCGCTTTAAATTGGAATGTTTTAAAATCAGACTTAAAAAGACATGCAAATGGTAAACTTTAGTTGCGATGACACACTGGCCTGAATGGACACACACAATAATGTCAAAATGGCCATCGTGTGGAGTATTCATGTGAACGCAGCCAGTTACGTCTCACGTGAAAGTAAACAGTTGGGTGTAAACCGGATGTGCATCAGTTTAATGGATGTGTGTGTTTGCTCTTAAAGTGACAGCAGCCTAATAAACCTGCTGCTTTGTGTCATTAATGTGACTACGCAATATTTTATTTTTACATTTCTGTACTAATTCTAAATACATGTTAATAAACCTATTGTACCTGAAAAACTTAGATTTAAAACATAATTATATTTTAATAATTAATATTTAATTAATAATATTAATTCATATTTTTGTCCTATTGTTTGTAATTTGCTGCTTTTTTCTTATTTTTAATAACAGAAATTAGATAAAAACACACAAAATAACTATATTGTGATATATATTGTTATTATCGTGAAATAACATTTTGGTCGTAGAGGTCAAGACTCCTCTACTTGACGGGTGTGTTCAGTGTCATTTATGTGATTGTCCAAGTTGAGAGACCACTGTTCGAGCCTTTTTTTTCATCAAATAGATTGAAAATGTTTAATAGAAGTAAATCGGTAATTCTTTTTTTTCTTCGATAAATGTTTAATGTAAAATTAAGTCAAATCTGAAAATTCAGCTTTGCATCACAGAAATAAATGATAATTTAAAGAAAATTAATTGAAAACCATTTATTTTAAATTGTAATAATATAAATCACAATATTATTATTTTTCTGTATTTTTGATCAAATAAATGCAGGCTTGATGAGCAGAAGAAACTTCTTTCAAATACATTAAAAATGGTAATGTTTCCAAACTTTGTTGACCTGTACTGTATGATAAAAAGATGGATAATAGTTTAATACTTTGTAACATGGCATAGAAAAATAGTGTTTGTTTGGACTGCAGAGAAAAACAAAAACCGTCCCAGCACCTTTCAGTGGCGATAGCCCAGACTGCTCCGCCTGCCTCCCGGCGTGACCGACCACATGTTACGACGCTCTTGGATCTTCTGGAAGACGTTTCCATTCCTCCTCTTCTCCTTTTTGTATTTTTTCATTTTCTTCACCTAATCGAGAGAGAAATGAAATGACTCAGTTTATTGTGTTGTACTAGGTAATAAATAAAACACTGTGCACAGTATACATACATTTTGTTTCAAAAAAAAAAAAATGAAAAAGAAGTAAAATATTCCACCGACTAGCAGTCTAAGATGCAACCATAGTCATTTCCAGTCAAAATGAGTTTCCTGGTGTAAGTAATGCTCAAAAATATTGAAATATTGAAGTCCAAGCTGTAGTCCTCACTTTTCCACTGTCAAACTCCCTGTCCCACTCGTCAAGGACAGTGTCGTTTTTGGCATCGCGTACATCATCTCTGGCGTCTCTGCTGATGGCCGACGGATCTCCATCCCAACTGAGAACTGGAGGAGCAAATTATTCAAAACACTGTCAATATTTCAGGTCATGCTAAGAATTCAAGCATAGGTGCAACTGAGGACTATGATCTTAATTCCTCCCCAAAACTGCTTCATAAGAAAATATATAAATTTAATAATTCAACTGCCAAGTATTTATTGTTTTCCCATCTGAACAACGAAACAAGCACACACTGTCCCATTGAAATGCATCAGAACCGAAACAGAAATTGTCCATTAGCATTTGAGATATAGATAAACATGTTAAGATTCAGAAATAAATCCTAACCTCTCCAACTGTCAGGAAAGCTGAGAAGTTTTGCACACAAGGTTCGGTTGACTTCTGACCGACAACTCACCCTCAGTTCCATAGGCTTTATCTGAGGAGTTCTTGAGGAGCTCCTCGACAACATCACAGCTTTTCTTGCCGTCCCAGCCAATAGGAGCGGAGCCGAGCCTTTCCTCGACACGCCTCGGCTTCCTGAAGGCTCTGCTTGCGCTTGTAGCCGTCCTGAACCTGGCTGTCCCAAACGAACACTGCAGCTGTGACAGAAAAGCCCAGAAGGTTAACTCTGAAATATGTCAGATATTGGTACACACCAAGAACCAAAGCCACTTAAAAAGCTTTAAGTGTGTTCTGGTTTATAGTTCATTTGAAGTCCATTTAGGAATGTAATTCAGCCTTAAGTAAATAGTAAAGGGTGATGGATTGATGTGCTTCAAGCAGAGGAGCAGAAGCTTGTCCTGACAAAAACTTGCATTCTTTAAATATTTTTGCAGTGCATAAGTGTCTTTTCGCCCTGTTGGTTTTGTGGTGAAATATGACTTGGATGAATATAAGCCCATCAAGCAAAAGCTAGCTTTTAGAAGTTAAGACCTAATAAAACCAAAAGCTTGATCAATAATAAGGGAAATGTTTGTTTCCACTAATCAATACCATCTAAAACCCCTCATGTCTATGATCTTACGGCAGCGAGTGTATTTATACCTGTATTGGGTTTACTAGGTTTCTCCGTATCCGTATTTCCCATCTGACTAGGAGACTCGTCTCCATTGGTCTCTCGAAGCTCCCTGTGAAGTTCTTCTTCATTCCTCGGCTTTTCCTCCTCTTCTCTGAAGTCTTTGTGTTTCCTCTTTTTCTTCTTCTTCCTGGTCTCTTCTAGGTCCTTTGTCTTTGAGTTTGTACCACCAACCTCTTTTACAACAGCACTGGATGAAAAGAAGAAGCCATTTTGCAGGTTAAATGAAGGTAGATGTGCATATCATTTACGTACAGTACATTCAAAGAGATACGATATTAAACAGGAGTTTAGAAAACGTTGTCATTTTTTTAATAATGGTGCGGATTTAAACTACAAAATAAGTCATACTATAAAAGTTTAAAATGCCTTTTGGTTGGGTGCAAAGTTGTAGCAAAATTTGTGTAAAGCCCATTATACAGCCAATCAAATTGCTTGTGTCAGTGGAGTACATTTAAATGCTGTCAAAACATGAAAATAGAAAGTTTAATCTTTGTCCTAATGTCTGTGCTACTTCACTTCAGAAGTTATAAATGAGAGTGATGAAATGTGTTTGTACTAGGGGTGTAACGATACCCTCATGTCACGATTCGATACATATCTCGATACTGAACTCACGATACGATATTATTGCGATGCCTCAAGACATTTGGTAAAAGATTAACAAAAAATTAACTGTTGATTAAAATGCTACATTTGATATTACATTGTGTGTGTAAATGAATAGTCTTGGACTTGGTGTAGGAAACCCAATGAACAGGACAATAGAGACGCCAGAATAACAATATTCATGATTCTGAAGCTGAAAAACAGAATTATTTTAGACGAATATGCTTGCTCTCTTTCACTGACTAGATGTATTTAAAATAACTTTTTACTGGTAACATAAGACATTTGGCATTATCAGGATGCACAAATAATCCCCCATTGCATTATTATAAATTATATATCATAGTTTAATGTAGTACTGACAATAAAACTCTGAAAACTTGAATTTTTTCCTCGGTAATTTTCATTTTGGGTGAACTAGCCACAATACATATTGTTGCATTTTTGTATTGCGATATATTGTTACACCTCTAGTTTGTACTCTTCCAAACTGCATACGCAGAACATGCTGATCAAGAATATTTAGGGCTTAAACGACGCCTTTAAGCTGATCCGGTCACTAAATTTCTGCACAGGCAGTAAACAGTAATCCTGCTATGACTTGGTTGACTTAAAGCAAATCAGTTATGACCAGATCATGAGCTGAGCTGAGGTGCGTTTCCCAAAAGCATCGTTAGCCAACTATGATCGCAAGTTATGTCGTTATCAGAATAGATCAACAAGTCTGTGTTTCCCAAAACCATTGTTCTAATGAACATTCGCAAACAGCATCGCACAGTTGTGTGTTTGGAACAACAGTCTCGATCTGTGTTAGAAGCAGTTTCTTGTTTGCATGACATGTGGACTTAATAAATCCTTATCTTGAGCAAATAAGCAAGCTGACATTAGTGCAACTTGTGTCTTTTATTTAGAATACATACAAATGTAATTTACATCTTTTAGTTTGTCAAGAGATTTAAAGTGTGGTTTTTGAAGACTGCACGTGTGCAAAAGTGCTCTGGTAGGTAAAAAAGAGCCTATGATTGAATCTGGAAATAAAGCAAAATAACTGAGGAAAAAGGAGAAATATTCCTCAGATGCCATGTCCGTAATTTATAGCAAAACATCTAGCGTTAACTCAATCTCAAACAGATTCATTAAAATAAGTAATTACTCCAACAGCTGCGTGACCTCATTAACCAACGTGGTTGAACGACCAATTTGCGATAATATGGTTTCGGGAAACAGTCGTGACTAGCTAGTTGATTTCTTCAACGATGCATTGTGCTATAGTAGTGAAGCAGTGAGTTACGCCGTTGTACAGGAAACACACCCCTGATCGAACTCAACGGCTGTGGGTAAACCTTTCAATAACCAGCTTACCACTTTGAGACTGTGACTCCATTGCTGAGCTCTTCCAGCGGCTCCAGAAGTTTGTGTTTCTTCTTCTTCTTCGGGACGGGGTCAACCGGAGGCACTGACTGAGGTTCGGTCTGACAATTCTCCGCTGCTTTAGACGACTTGATCTCATTTCGCTTGGCTTCTGAGGTGATGCTCCAAGTTTCTCCGAGACACCAGTCCTCATCTTGATGGGGCTCGAGATGAGACCGCACACACTCCCTCTGGACCTCAAGACCATCTTTCTCCAGCTCTCGTTTCCTCTTCTTCTTCCTCTTCTTCTGCCTGTGTTCGGTACTTGGCTTTGGTTCTTCTGGGGGTGAGGCTTTAGGGGCGTCCTGCTCTACTTCCGAATGTCGTCGTTTTAGTTTCTTTTTCTTCTTTTTTAGCGTGGGACTGGCGAGCTCCTGGGTGAGTCCTGTAGATGAGGCAGACAGGATCATCTCGCTCTGGATTGGTTTGTGTGTACGGGCCGGCTGGGGCTGAACGCCATTGGTCTGTGTGTAGAGAGCAGAGCGGGCGGCTTCAGATGGAGGAGGGCTGTTTAAGGGGACTTGAATCTTTAGGAAGGCGAGTTGAAGGTGGAGACTGCAGGTTGAGCGAATGAGTTGAAAATCTGGAGCAAAGGATAGAAACACTTTAATTGTTAGACGTTGAGATGACAGATGTACTTCATTTTTTATTTTACTATCGACTTGTTGGTGTTACGCATGTAGGGATAAGCGAATATGGGTAGAACTCCTTTTAAAGGTATACATGTGAATTAAACGTGGCACAATGGCCTTCATCATCACAGTATGCTAATGCCTACCTAGCGCAAGGGGATTTCATCAATATGCTGATGGAGGACTGTTGGGACACTCCAGGCACAGGATGGTTCTGTCTTCACAGGACATCTTTCATGTGGTTTTTATCTTTCAACCACATACTGTTTATTTACTAGTGTGGTCTAATATGTAATTATGCCATGTTTGGTCTCATCCGACAGCTTATAAACTGAACGTGGTGAACTTAATAGAGATTTTAAAGTATCCTATTCTAGGTACTAATGCTTAAACATACATTGAGGAGAATATGTTAATGTTCTTCTCCCCCTCTTGATCTCCACCCATTTGCCTCATCTTTTGGTTTCCTGCCTTCAGTGGGAAATTCCACTCAAGTTTAACAATGCTTTGCTCAGGGTATAAGAAGGAAAGGTAACTGTTGCTCTCTTGGAGAAAGGCTTTAACCCCTGCCACTCCCTGCCACTCACTGATGATGTTTAAAGCTAAAGTGATTATAACTTTCGTTATCTAAACGTTCAAGTTAAATCCTACGTTTTCCTATCAGCTCTAAGAAAGACCTTTGCATTTAAAGAATAAGAGGTCAAAGAATAACAACAACTTTAATGGAGTCAGATTAATTATATTGGAGTCAGATAAATATTTGAATTATACACGTCATTATCGGCTCAAAATAGCAGCGTAAGCTTCCAGCCTTACAAGCAGGGCTTGGCATTGACAAATGTCACAATTTGATTAGATTTCGATTTAATGTTAATTGGCAGGTATCGGTACACTACAGGTTATTTTAATGTTAACTAATGCTGTAAACTATACAGGGAACCCACGTTGGTACATTTCTATAATATTACAGTAAAAATTTACTGATTTGTATAGGCTACTTACATTTAAATTTGCACAATGATTTTTATAGGCTTCTTTCATTTAAATTTGCCCAATTTTTTTTTTTTTTTACAATAATGTTTCTAATTGTTATTTGAAATACAAGCATTTAAATGGTGGCTGTCAAAAAAACATGAATATATTCAAACATACATTAAACACTGAAAAATAGGCTAAATAAAAATACAATGAATATGCAATATAGTGCATATATTTGTCAAAATGCTCGTCTCTAGAGTTAATTTTTCTAGCTAAATACCAAGTTTTTGGACATTGATTGGCTCTTCTGAGATAAATGTAATGATTTAAGTTGTATTATATCTTTTAACACCTGATGTTCATTCATGCTTATTTCATACACCGCCTCTCCCCATGGGCAACTCCAGAGTGGTAAAGAGTCCATCCTCTCTCAAGGATGGTGCGTGGATGGTGCGTGGAGCCCAAGCCGTGCGTGGAGGTGATCCCTACTATCTCTAGTCGGTACCTCTCAACCTCCCGCACAATCTCAGGATCCTTCCCCGCCAGAGAAGTGACGTTCCACGTCACTAGAGCTAGTTTCCGTGTCCAGGGATCGGGTTGTCGAGGCCCCCCGCCTTCGACTGCCACCCGATCCACTTTGCACCGGCCAACTCCAGGGTGGGGCCCTGGCTGCGCCATGCCGGGCGATGTCGTGGTCCTTGTTTTTAATTCAGTCATAAAGGGTTTACGAACCGCTAGTAGTCTGACCCGTCACCTAGGACCTGTTTGCCTTGGGAGACCCTACCAGGGGCATATAGCCCCGGACAACTTAGCTCCTAGGATCGTTCGGGTACTCAAACCCGTCCACCACGGTATGGTGGGAGTTCAAGGAGGGGCAAATTCTGTCAATGCCCGAGCTGGGTTCTGTTATTGGACTTCTGTGCTAGTTACAGCTTGTCCATAACGAACACCAGTTCAAGCATAAGGGGTCCATCAGTGCACGTGGGACCAGGCACCCTAGGCCGGAGGTCAATGACCGACTTTGTGGTAGTCTCATCCGACCTCCGGCCGTATGTCTTGGACACTCGGGTGAAGAGAGGGGCTAGAAGAACGGGTGAAGAACGTGTTAAACTGAAAAAATTTATTGCATGTGTTAATTATAAATGATTTATCAGTTCACTATTTTTCAATTCGTGTCCAAGTAATCTTTAATCAAACTAATTCCGTAACTTTTGCAAACCACATCCAACCAATTCCAAGTGGACAAAATCAAGCCCCGCCCTACATTTGTTCGTTTGAGAAGCCGCTTCACTTATATATTATGCATCACAATAGGGAAGAAAAGACGACGGCAACTTCCGTTTCATGCTGACTTTGAACGGAATCTGCTCTAAGCTCTACATATCAGAGAGAGAGTGTGTACCTGTGGTGCGGGTGAGTTGAGGCCTGGCTGAGAAGGTCACTGGACAGATGAAGAGATGAAGGGGGCGGAGCCTCAGTGCTGCTGCTCGGGCTCTGCCGGGGACTGGCCTGCAGTTATTGACATAAATAAAAACTTTGTGGTCTAAAAAAAATATAAAATAAAAAAACATAGCCATGAAACGTGACAATGACAAAGGGACCCATATGGGGGAAGAAATCATCAAAATCAAACCAAAAAAGAAGGAAATAAAAAAACAGTAGGAAGGGGGAAGGGAAAAGAAAGTGTAGCAGAGAAGAATTAGAAATTGTTAGAAATAAAAAAAACTAAATAAATTTTTAAAAGGACAGCAGTGCAAGACTGCGAACCGACAAAACAGACATGAGCTGAGAAGTAAACGTATTATTATTACAGATTATTGGCCGTTGTGAGCAAAGTCTTTCAAACATCTGTTCGTCTACGAGGAATGAAGTGGACAAACATGGGAAGGCAAACAAACAAGCAGTCTTGAGCGCCACCGGCAGATGAAACGAGGGTGGGTTGAGACTGACCTTCTTGGCGGACAGGGCGAGTCGTTGGCGGGCGGGGGGACATGGTGCTGACGGCCTCTGACGTGACATTGGTCAGAGCCTGGGGTTTGAGCTTCAGCACCTTCTGCTCCTCTGAGTTCACACGATCTGTGCTCTTAGCCGGAGACGACAGGGCGTTCACACCAGACGAGCCGCCAACAGGCGCGCTCCTCGTGCCAATAGACTCCTGAGAGAGAGAGAGAACACACACACCACAGGTGAGAGGAACATCAAACTGTGCTCATAATGTGAATATTCAATGAATATGTCGTGTTGACTAAATGAGGGGAAACATCTTCAGACTTGAAGTTGGTATGCAGCGGAAAACGTGACTTCTGTTTACACAAGTATACTAGGGCTGCACGATATATATATATTAGATATCACGATATGGCTTCGTGCAATTGTCAAACCGCTCAGGCTGTGATTTGATCAAACATGCTCTAGCACTGGTTTCAGAGTGAAGTGTGGCATTTACACACCTGAAAGCATGAGCTGCATGCATGTAAATGAACACGGTGCTGAGCTTCACTCTGAAATATTTTTATTTGCCAGCAACCCTTCAAAAAGACACATATTATAGTACTTATGCTAATTTTTGGTAAAATAATTTGTATTTCTCCATTTTTATTTTACAGTACAATACAATGTATTGTACTGTACAGTACTGTACTATTACAATATTTTGCTAAATTTTAATTTTGCTTAATATTTTAATTTTTTATATAGATTTTTTTAAAAACTTAATAATAAAAAAATGACAAAACCATATTTATTATTCTATAGTCTGTGAATTGGTAAAAAAAACTGTGGAAAACACCCTATTTTTCAACACTAGGAAAAATGTGATGTAGGATTTACTTTAAAAATTCACTTAATTACAAAGAAATGGCAAATAACGCATTGAAATAAAATGAAATTAAGTCGAAATACTGAAATATAATTTTTTTGGTAAAATGTTCTCCAAAAATCTTCATTTACAATTTCAAAATTCTTTTTTTTATTAGCATGAAGCTTTTCCTAAATCGTCAGCCCCCATAATTTGCCATTAAAAAGTCTTCTGGGTAAAAAGTATTTTTTCGACTTTTTTTATTTATTATTATTATTTTTATTTTCTATGCAGATGCAACAATCAGCCCACTCACTGTAGAATGATTAACTCTTTCCAAATACAGCTGCTATTCAAGTCATCTGGTGAAACTTCCTGTATGTTTTAAATGATCACACACAAAAAAAAAAAAAAACATTCACAATGTCAGTTCTCTCCAATATCGTGCAGCCCATGTCATCACACCGAAACTCCTGCAGGACAGTCAGTTCACTTTGCTGGACTAACTCCACCACTACACCAGCACACACAGGTCGACGGGGACTTACTTTCGACTCTGAGGTGTCTGCCGAGGAGCTGTCAGACAGGGATTTGAGTGAGGTAGATGATGGCAGGCCTCGGCCCTCGCTGTTGGGTTTGGGGAGGCCGTTGGATGGAGCAGGGGTGCTGCTGCGGGACTGAGGCTGAGGTATGGGCTTCTTCACTTTCTTAAATGACTCCTCGATCAGTGTGGGTCCACTGGACATCTTGGGCAGGGCGTGAGACGTGCCCGTACCATTAGACATCTTCGGCGATTGGATCCCTGAACAGTTCCTGGCGACTGGAACACCAAGACCTCCATCCACAGACTGGATTTTTCTCAGCTGAGCCGGATCAAGCTTCTGGAGGAGGAAAAATAAGTTTTGTTTTTAAAATGTGATGTTAGCATGTTGTTGTGCAGATGCAATGCTTCTCAAACAGTGGTTCCCAACCCTGGTCCTGATGGACCCCCAGTAGAGTTGTCAAAAAGTACAAAAATTTTAAAATGTGACGATACCAGCATTTAGAGCGCTTTTAAACGGATTCTTAAACGCCTCTGATTGGCCATTGTGTTCACGCTCTCAACATATAGGTCTGTGATTGGTCGGTATTTATCCCCTGGCCAGGTTAAATATACTTTAATGTTGTGGGCCGATTTTTCTGCTGGAGGTCCTGGACATCTTGTTCAGATACATGGCATCATGATTCTATCAAATTCATTAATTCATTGATCCTTATACGACCTTCTAGGGTCATAAGGCTGGAGCCTGACCCAGTGTCTTAGGCCAGAAGCAGGGGAAAGCACCCTGGACAGATGGCCAGTCCATGTATGTTTGACCTGTTTATAAAGTTTGGGAGTAAATGGGGGTTTGGGACACGGTGCACCCTTCAACGTAAATCAGTGGGATTTTGTTTAGCAATTCCTTTGTTTTTTTTATTAAAATCAAATCTCCAGATGGTGTCACACAAGCCTACCTTTGCAACCTGTGGTGAAGACAAAGGTCCATTAAATGTGCTCTTCTTCGGCTGCTCCGGTGTCATGTTAGTTCTCCCAGAGTGCACCATGTTTTGCTTTGTATTTGAAGCCTCCGTATTTTTCTTTTCAGGGATCCTACAACACAAAATATGTAAATTGTAACAATGAAGCACATCTACTGGCTACTGAAATATGAACCGCAGATAAAAGAGCATGAATATTACCTCAGGTAAAAGAGGACATAGGCCTGCTGATTAAGGACAACCTTGATGTTACTGGAATGCACCATTGAGTCGTTCATCTGGTACCACTGCCCATTACTGGCCTATGAAAGGACATTTGCACCAGAATATTAACCAAACAAATAAAAAATGAAGATGACAACACATGATCAACTTTTCCCCCAATGGGCTAGTCATCTATCACATGTATCAACAACGCAATGCATTTTCTCTCACCCAGCTCTTTGTGTCTTTCGATCAATGATTATTTGTGTGTGTAACTGGGGACTTCTGAGATTCTAGTCATCTATCAAAGGTTTCATGCTCACCATATTCAAATACTGAAGTCATCTGTGCTCATTTTAGTGAAGTCAGCAGCTATAACTGTTTTTAGTCGCAACAGCTATAATTTACCTTTATTTTACCAGGAAGTCTCATTGAGATTAAAATCTCTTTTACAAAGAACAATGAGGTCTTAACTCTTAACTTAACTTCTTAACGTGATCAAGTCACATAACCAGAAAAAAAAAGCCTATGGCTACACCTGCTTTTTTTTTGTAAATCATATTTTTTTTGTATATAGCTTGATTATATCTGAATTATACCTGTATATGTTGACATTTACAACTTGTGTTAACATTTTAAACCTTTTAAAATGCTTCATTGAGCATGTTTGTGTTTTTTGTAGTAAAAAAACTATAATTTTTCTATTCGGATTTTGTGTTTTTTGTGTGATTTTGGGTCCAGTATGTTGATACAGTACATCAAAGTGAAAAACTAATTGTCTGGTCATATAGGTGATGTTGTGCTGGAAAAAAAAAATGATACCAAACATTGGTATGGTAAACATTTGTTTATGTCGCAAAATAAAAATAAAAAAAGCACTCAAAAACAACCAAAATAGCCCAAGACTCCAAAGAGTTAACTTGCATTGGTACAAAAACAAAGTCGTCGAAAATAGAGCCGGTAGATTGACAGCAGTGAAAGGTACAGTTTAGCAATTATTATACAAAAGACTTGACCACTCAATGCTGCAATTGGCCAATCAGAATCAAATTTCCATAGAGCAATAACCAATAATAGTGACAGACTAGCAAGTATTACCATGTGTACAATTTTACATTTACACACATTATTCTGTGTGTTATATTACCTTGGCATTAAATTTCAGAAAACTAAAGTGTTTCTAATACAACGGCTAATGGAGTGATGGCAAATTTAACATTTTCAATATTTTTTTTCCTGTTTTGGAAAGTCATATTGTGTCATATGGAAAGTATTGTGGATCGGATGCATGTAAACCTATTGTAGGAGACTCCAACAAATAGGAACCTTTAAAACAGCATAATAAAGGGCAAAAACAATCTTTCTGAAATGATTAAGCAGGTTTTCTCTAAAAGCCTTACCACACGGCGCTCACCTTGACGTAGCAGTAGTAGTGTCCAGCATGGCAGCTGTAGCCCGAGTGCACAAGCACAGCATAGAGGCCATACATCACAGGATCTCCAGTGCTCTGGGACATGTACGGGCGAATGTTCAGGAACTCTGGGTAGCCGACATCCTACCAGAAAACCATCAATCAATGGGTTGATCAAGACTAAAGGCCCGTTTCGTGGCAGTGCGTGTGTAGGCTAGGCTGATACCTTGGTAATTTTCCCTCCACTGAAGTTGGCGAACCGCTTAAGTGACAGCGTCAGCACATTAGATGTTCTGTGAACTGTGAACCGCTTAGACGCCGGAACTTTCTTCTTACATCTAAAGCAAGAAAAGAAACAACTAAAGAGATGCACATATGTTGTGAATGGTTGCTTACTGGATCAAGAGCTTGATTGGCCCGCACGAATATGTTTTGAGGATGTATAAATATGGGTGTACAACTCACTTGGCACACATGTAGGCATTCTCGCCACTCAAAACATCAGGCTTGACGAATAGTTCCAGAGCGCGAACGATGTTGGCCGCTTGCTGAAATGGAGAGTTAATGTTATTCAGAGGAGGTTTCAGTCTGGGACAAAAGACATTCATCATCCTGACACGAACCAAAGGGCTTTGAAAAACAGAAGTCAGAGTCTCACCCGAATCTCCAGAGCGATGTCCAGGTACGGGTCGTACGTGTCTGACACGCTTTTACAAACAGAGCACTTCACTGCCAAAACAGAGAATGCAAAATAAAGACACTGTATTCTGACTTCATACCTCACAATTGCGGGTTTTTATATTGCACAGTCAGATAAAAAAGCCAGGAATTGTGGGATGTAAACTCACAATTGCGAGAAAAAAGAAAATCTGAATTGTGAGATTTAAAAGTTGCAATTGTCTTTTTTATTCCATGGCAGAAACAAGCTTCGACTGAATCCTGGGAAAAAATGTATCAGTTTCCACAAACATATTCAGCAGCAAAATGGTTTTCAGCATTGATAAGAATAAAAAATGTTTCTTTAAAGGATCATGTGACACTGAAGACTATCTAATCACCCATCCATCGATCAGGCTGGGTGATACAGCTAAAATCTCTCTCAATTATATCCTCATGCATTTTTATTATTGTTGATTTATGATATCCATAATGTTTTAGCCTCATGTGGTGTTTGTGCTCACCTCTTGACCTCAAATAACCCCCAAAAATCTGATGGCCAGCGTGTGGCCTGTGTCTGTCTGTCCAGCCTGTGAACAAAAGGGCTTGTGTCACTCCTCTGATCCAATAAAGCAAACTCTCTGGGTTTCACTCACAAACTCCTTGTGTTCTTACTTGGGATATCCGTTCAAACAAGCTTTCTGCATGGCATCAATGGTGTAACGCAGGAACTCGTGAGCATCCTCTTGGCTCCCAAATCGAAAATGGCGAGCAATTTCTGAAGGATAAAAAAAATATCCATGATAAAAGTGCATCTGTCCATGATAAAAGTGCATCTATCCATGATGAAAGTGCATCTATCCATGATAAAAGTGTATCTATCCATGATAAAAGTGCATCTGTCCATGATAAAAGTGCATCTATCCATGATGAAAGTGCATCTATCCATGATAAAAGTGCATCTATCCATGATAAAAGTGCATCTATCCATGATAAAAGTGCATCTATCCATGATAAAAGTGCATCTATCCATGATAAAAGTGCATCTATCCATGATAAAAGTGCATCTATCCATGATAAAAGTGCATCTATCCATGATAAAAGTGCATCTATCCATGATAAAAGTGCATCTATCCATGATAAAAGTGCATCTATCCATGATAAAAGTGCATCTATCCATCATGAAAGTGTTCCACACGCAGCACTTTATAAAATAAAATAACTAGCTTCCGGCCAAACAAACATACATACTGATACAGATTTGACTTAAGTCTAAAGCGCAACTTATGCGAGTAATGTGACGTACTGCTGATATTTACGCTACGCCATGACGCACTACGATGCTTCCGACGCCAGAAGTTGCGCAAGTAGAATGAGTATGACTGTTTGGCCGGAAGCTAGAATTTTTACATTGTAACATGTTAAATTGGATTGAAAGAAGAATGTCATAGACACCTAGGATGACTTCAGTGTGAGTAAATCATGGGCTAATATTCATTTTTGGGTGAACTATCCTTTTAAAAAGCAAACAAAACAAATTTGAACAAATTTGGCTAAGCTATCAGAGGAAGCTCTTACTTTTCAGATCTCGGATGAACGACACAGGTTTGATGGCATTGCCCGTGTTGGCAAAGGCTTGGATGATGTGGTTCTGCATTACGCAAATCATGCAAAATCCAGACTGGTGACCTGAAGGAGGCAAAAGAGGGATTTTACATCAGCAATCATAGTGAATTCCAGACAGGAAACATCATATGGGACAAACCAGCTACCGCTACAATGTTAGCATATTTATTTAAAACTAAATATACTCTAAACCAGTGGTTCTCAACCAGGGGAACACTTCCAAAAGGGGAGGCTTCAAAATAGCTTCACATGATTTAAAATAGACAGAACAAGCTTTAAAATAAGCAAAAAATTATGACTTTCAACAACTGTCATTTTTTTTTGCCAGCTGTCAACACATGCATAGCTAGCTAAACATCCAGTTAAAAGCACAGACATGGTGTCCAAACCCGAATAATGTTCAGAAAGAAAATGACACATTCTACATTATGGTGATTTCAATGCTTGTGCGATCTCTCGCAATTATACAGTTGGGTAATTTATTGTTATAATTTGCGGCCATCAGAGAGCTGCTATCAATATGCGGGGTATCCAAATAGATTTTAAACGTGAACGCGTGCTATTTACTTTCACTTTCGAATTCGTGATCACGAATTATCCGTGTATAGGGAGCGGCAGCTACTGACCGCACATTTGACAAGATATGATATTTGTCAATGACACTCAGGATCTGTTGTGCACCAAATAGTCGTGTTAGTCATCTCTCTTTACCATCATCACATGATACGTGAAATCTGACAGCAGCAATCAGTACCATGTCCCTCAAGGGGCTCCGTAGAATGCGTTATTCATTTTCAGTGCCTTTACGAATTCAGATTTAGGCTTCGGTCACATCCCTAGTAACTACCACCCTGTGGAGCACTAATGTTCGCTACAACCACGACCACAAACATTCACATGAGCATACTAGCGTAGATTGTGTTGAGTGAAGTGCTTTCTCACAGGATCGGCTGTGCTCCTTTGAGAGGAGGTAGTTGGCCAGCGGGGGGGTGTAGGTGAGACACTGCACAGTGGAGTTGAGGAAGCAGGTGTTGCCCAGGTTGTGGAGTCCGGCTCCAACCCGATACACTCGCTCCCACTTCATGGACAGCTTGTTCCCCGGGAAGAGCATCTTCTGAGGAGCGGGGATCCCGTCGCTCTGGCCAACGCTCAGGCTCTCTGATACTGACGGAAAAAGAGGAGACCAGTTTACTGGTAATACCTTAACCTGCATTCTAAACCATAGGAAGATCAAATATAAAACTATGCACATGGTATTTGGTGATTTGATGTGCAGTATTAAGGTGCACATTTACCATTGTTTAGTGAATTTTCACTGGCAAATGAAATCATTTCAACAGTAAACCATGCTATCAGGAATTTAACATGAAGGCAAAAGATTTCCACATGCAGATTTTGCATCGGGTTTAAGTTCTTCAAACGAATTTGCTACGTTGGCCAACTAAAAACTTTGCTAATTTGATCGCAACTTACGAATAATTGAGTATGTTTAAGTGTGCAGTCAAGCACAGAGGGTTTTCTGTAGTCAAGCTACAATCTGCATCGGTCAGTCTAAGAGTACATGACAATGTGTAAACGAATAATTGAAGGGTTAAAAACATCTAGTGCATCACCTCAGATAACGTGCACAACTTACGAGGGCTATTTTAGTCCAATTGACGTGCAGTACGAACGCAAAATTCAATTGTTTTATCTAGGTCTGTCTGTCTGATTTAGAGAAATCTGGACTTGTACGATTTCAGACACACAAAAGTCTTACGTGGCATTTGAGGGGAAAAAAGAAACAAACACTTTTATCCAGATAATTGTTTGTTTTTAACACCAAGGCTATTTTCTGGAGAAAGAAAAAACATACCTGTGTTAAACTACATAGAAATATAATGTTATATAATATTTTTATAATATTGAATATAATAGATTTAAAGGGATAGTTCACCAAAAAAAATATAATTACTCGATTTACTCACCATTAAGCCATCCTAGGTGTATATGAAGTAGGGGTCGACCGATTAATCGGTCGGACGATTAATCGGCCGATTTTTTGCATTTTTTAACATAATCGGCATCGGCCAATATCCAGTATATCAAGCCGATTATTAGGCGGGCGCATCTGTGGGCAGCCTAGTGTTGTTGTTGTGGAACACGTGTTCGACGCACGCTGCACCTAGAGTCATTCTCCAGCAGAGTGAGCAGACCTCATCCAGTGCCTAAGGAAGGAGCTAAGTTCCTTGGAGAAAACTCCTTTATATTTAATTAAAACCTTTTGATATGTTACTGCCAACTTCGAGAAAAAATATGAATAGGCGAGATGACGTTAGGCTACTTTGGATATTGATAGCGTAGTTGAGGTTGCATAGCACAGCAGAAGGGTTGCTATCATGTCAAAATAAGTAAGCAAGAATTTTGCAATTACAAACAGAGAATCTTATACTTTTATTTGTTCTGTTTTGTGTGTCTTATATTTGAGAGGGTTGTCACTCAATGCAGAGAAAAATTAAAAAGTGACCATAGGTTAGTGAAGGGCGGCTTGCTTTGCTAGCGTCGTCGCTAGGGTTGGGTAGCTACAGACAGACCCGGTGCTAATACGGCACTGGTGCCTTAACGACCGTTATTTACCGGACCGAATATCAATGCGGATTTCTGTGCTTCATTTCGGTGCTACTGTTATGCCTGTGCTTCTCTTGGATGCTCTGAAAACGGACGTTAGAAACGTGACGCTAGTCAGCTGTTAACTTTAGCATACTAGCTGGATTAAACACGGTTAAAATGCTGGCCAAACAGTGTAATGTGTGACTGTATTTCACTGTAGACTAGGGCTGGAACGGTACATGTATTCGTATTGAACCGAAACGGTACGGGCGTCACGGTTCGGTGTATAAATTTACACGGAGAATACATGGTATAAAAATAAATAAAACTCGCGTGCAAATTAATTCATGTAATGCGGAACTACTGTTAGATACGCGGGTTCTTTGGGGACACCTAATCTGTAGCCCCGCTTTAGCTCTGAAGCAGGCTGCGATCATAGACTGTAAAAAATAGGCTGCGATGTAAATATTGCATTGCTGGAATATGGTGTGTGTGTGTGTGGGAGAGAGAGAGGGAGAGGGAGACTCGGGAGAGGGAGAGAGGGGCGCGGGCGCGATCGAAAAGTCGCGTGTGTTTAAAGTCGCAAAGTGTTAACTTATATTTGTGTGTGTGTGTGTGTGTGAGAGAGGCGCGGATGCGATCGAACAGTGGAAACATAAAAAACATACTCCGTCATTTTGTTTATTAAAGACATCATTCAAACTGCAAAGTGTTTAAGTTACTGTTAACAAAAATTTTAAGGAAAACAAATATATTAATCTGAAATGTAGCAAATAAATATTCAATTCATTCAGGTACAATTACCAAACATATCTCAAGGTCACAACAAGTGCAGATTGGTCAAGTGTTCAATAAATGTTTTTGTTGAGAAATCTTGTCGATCTTAAGTAATTATTTGTGTTATATTTTATCTTTCAAATAGAGGTTAAAAACAAGCACATAATCGGCCAAATATTGCCAAATAAATCGGCAGCATTAATCGGCCATCGACCGACCCGGATTTCAAAAGATCGGCATCGGCATCGGCCTGAAAAAAAACATATCAGTCGACCTCTAATATAAAGCTAGTCATAGCTATTAAAGTTTTAAATATGAATATTTTTCTTACACAAACGCATCGCTTTGCTTCAGAAGGCCTTTATTAACCCCCCGGAGCAGTGTGGAGCACTTTAATGATGGATGGATGTACTTTTTTGGGCTTCAAATTTTGGCCTCCCATTCACTCCCATTATAAAGCTGGGAAGAGCCAGGATATAGATATATACATATTTTAATATAACTCTGATTTTATTCGACTGAAAGCATAATGTCATATACACCTAGAATGGCTTGAGGATGTGTACATTATGGAGTAATTTTCCCTTTTGGGTGAACTATCCCTTTAAAACCCGTTTTTGTTAATAAAAATAAAAAAATACAACAAAATTTGGAATAACTAGATTAAAACCCGTTTCAAAAGTATGAAAAGAATAAAACGCATCTCCATCTCAGAGAAGAAATATTAAAATCTGACAAAATATTTTAAGCCTGACTAAAATCTAATTTCTTAATTGTTCATTTTAATTACAATCAATTTTGAAATAATAAATCCTTATTAACAACCCTGAGAAATGTGCTTAAGGGCCACAGGTCTGCATGCCTTAAAAAGTCTTGGTGATCTTACTTTGCCTCTTGATCTGAGCAGGTTCAGACGGTCTCTGTGCCGCTGCCCCATCATTCTTGGGATTCAGGATCACATATTTCGTTTTGAGGTTTTCCAGCTGGTAGCTGAAGCCTTTGCTGGCCGGCTCAAACTCTATCTTCTGCAGAAGCACTTTCTTGGCGGATGAAGCCAGCAACTTGTTGAGGTCGCCCTCATCGCTGGAGTCCTTGCGGCCCGGCTTCAGGGCCTCTTTGAGCTTGTCCACTATCGGCATTATGTGTCACTGAGGAGGAAAAACAGATTTCAAAAAATTTGACAAACTCCTATTTTTAACTTTAACATGCATTACTTGCTTAGAAAATTGTGCTTTTCCATTCTTCGAGTGTGAAGCTAGTATAAAGTTCTTCCAGATCAACAAATCTGATTGGAAGTCATTCCAATAGATATCACAGGTTTATGTCAACCTTACCTGGCAAACCGAGCGAGACACGTTTGGAAAAACATGAGCCTGTAATAAACGTGCCATCAGTAACACAATACCTCATTTAACCCCGATAACAGAGCTTTTGCTTGCTTTGACAGCTAATACCACAAGGCTACATGAAACGCAACATCCAAACATTGTGTCTGAACAAAATCCCATAGGTGAGCAGTCAGGATGGGGCAGGTGTCTAGTTACATAACAGCCACTGCGCTGCTACTGGGCAAAAGTGCACACCCATCAGGCACTGCTGAGACTGAACAGAAGTCGATGCAACAGAAACGGACAGGGCATCCAAATGACCAGGAACGATACTTGCATCAATACAGAAAAGCACAACAGCAGATTAAATGATACACAAACATAGGTTTTTTTAATGCATTTTCCTCTAGTTATATAAATACATTTGCGCAACGAAGTAGCCACTGCTTAAAGTTTACTCACAGGTGTGATTGGCAAAGAACAAAAAAAAGCAGGAAAATATACGGCGCACCTCGTACTGTTTCGACTTTATTCTCGAAATGTTTGAGTTTCTTTCTTTCTTTTCGTTGCGGTTCAGGGCTTCCGTAGGCTATTCTGATCATGCTATGACATGTTCTCGTTGTGCAGCTGGCTCTAGAGGCAGTATTTTCTAACCATGTCAGGGGAGTTTTATGCGTATGCGTTTTAGAATAATGTCACTTGCCAGGTCATGTAAGGGCTAGACTACAGAATTTATTATACTTGTCAAAACGAAAATAGGAACTCCACTATGTCTCTCTTTACATTTATTGTGTCCCGTTGTCGGCTTCAGCTAAGAAAAGAAATAGTTCGCCCCACACGTTCAAAATTCTTAGCACACTCTAGATAACCTTCCGCAACGAGTGGAGGCTCTTTGGTGGTGGAGCTCTGCTTTGAATGAAGTTCAATCGTGACAAATGAATGGACTACTTGCGGAGTGACATGAAGACATGAATCAGAGGCACAAAAACGTTGACAGCGGTGAGCGGTCATTATGTTTAACAATACCCGAACTGTGCTTTGCGCACGGATTTGCATTATTTACCAGAGCATAACTTTAAGGTCGGAAAAGCCGGATTTATCCGGAAGAATCACACCCCTGTACACCAACAGGGACTGTAATGACATCGTATTTTAAACACAGACATTAATATAGAGTTGGTCTGCCTTTGCAGCTGTAATAGCTCTCGCTCCTCTGGGAAGGCTTTCAACAAGATTTTTTTTTGTGTGTTTTGTGGGAATTTTTGCCCATTCATCCAGTAAAGCGTTTGTGAGGTCAGGCACTGATGATGGATGAGAAGGACTGGCTCACAATCTCCATTCCAGTTCATCCCAAATGTGTTGGATTGGGGTTGAGGACGGGGCTCTGTGCGGGCCAGTCAAGCTCTTCCACACCAAACTTATGGACCCTGCTTTGTGCAATAGAGCAGTCATGCTGGAATAGTAAGGCCTGAACTGTTCCCACAAAGTTGGAAGAATAGCATTGTCCATAATGTTTATTTATTTTTTTCCCTTCACTAGCTCAACCCCACGCTATAATCCCCCTCCACCACACTTCTTGTCAATCCGGCAAGTAATGTTCTCCTGGCATCCACCAAACCCAGACTCGCCCATCAGACTGCCAAACAAAGTAAGCTTGATTCATCACTCTACAGAAACGCTTCACTTTCCAATAACACCACTCACAGTTGACCATGGAATATCAAGCAGGGATGAAGTTTCACGAATTGACTTATTGCACATGTGGCGTCCTATCACAGTACCACGCTTGAATTCACTGAACTCTTCTGAAAGACAAATGTTTGTAAAGGCACACTGCATGGCTTTTAGAAAAATGGCGTAGAAAAAAAAACATACTGGTGTGCAAAACAAAACAATGGCACTGATATATTTTCAGAAATATCGCAAGTGGCTTTCAGTTAAACCGGCTCAAACATGCGTTCTAGTTTGGGACTAGCTTAAGCCTTGTCTGTGAAACCGGGGGTCACATGTTTGAATGGTCACACTTTACAATGAGTTTCCAATTGTTGACATAAGTTAACTATAATAGTTAAAATATTTCTAAAGCACAAATTAATCTCAGTTACAGTGAATTTACCAATATATTATTCAAATCAAAAGTTGCTACTGTTATTTAATAGAGTTCAGCTAAAATGAACTAACAATGAATTTGTTAGTTACTATCATTGTTAGTTTATGCATTAAATAACATCAAATAATTCGGCCTTAATGTAAAAGTTGTTACCGTTTTTACATAATTCGGTTAGTACTTATATATGACACCTTAAAATAAAGTGCGAGTAATAATAATTAACAACATGTACGTACTATGGGGTTATAGAGTACGATCAGGGTTTGGTTGAGGGTTAAGTGCATGTAATTATGCATAATGTAAATGTACATGTAACATATGTAACAAGGACACTGTAAAATAAAAGTGTTACTCATAATTCTTAATGTACAAAAAAAAATCATTACACAGAAAGACATTAAAAAGAGAACGACATAATATATTTAAATTATAAAGCAGTAAGATCAGATCCCACGCTATATTATATAACCCTATATTAAGTACAGTGCCCTCCACAATTAATGGCACCCCTGGTAAATATGATCAAAACTGGCTGTAAAAAATAAATCTGCATTGTTTATCCTTTTGATCTTTCATTCAAAAAATTTGCAAAATTCTAACCTTTCATTTAAGTAAAAAAATAAGATGTGATTTTACTGTTTCCAGACTGCCAATCAAATTATCTTCCTTTCACCAGCAGATTTTGTTATATTGGAAGTTATTATATAACCACAACGTTTCTCCACATTTTATGTGTGAGTGTTTGAAAATATTCAATGGGTTATACCCGTCAAGTGAATTTTTTTAAGACAACGGTTTAATTTAGAAGAAAATGCCTGTATTTTTGTCAAGTTGACAGAGACAACTGATCATCTTTTTTTTTTCTTGTGTTTTTTCAAATACTTTTGGGGAAAATATGTCTTATTGGTTGAAGACAAAGATTCATTCACTGCCCACTTTTACTAGGATGCATATTATGTTAGGAATGCTGTTGGATGAGAAAAGAAAATAATTTTGTATTAATGTAATGTTGATTCTGGGCAAATTTTTCATTCATAAATGCAAATGTATGAAGACGAAACCTTATTTTTTTTTTTTTTTTTGTATTTAAAAGAGACTTTATTTGTTTTTTTTTTCCATCGTTGCAATGTATGAAAAGTAAAAAGGCCCAGAAATTGGCTGGAATAATAAGAGACCTCGATCTCTTAGAAGAGGAATGAAGAGACCCCTTATTAGTGTTTTTTTTTCTATCTCCAAATATATGTAATTTTCTTTTGTCATTATCTATTTATTTGACTGACATGTGCCTTGCTTAATACTCATTTATTTATCAATGCCACTAATGTATACTCTGTTTTTGTTACGTTCTTGATGTTCAATAAAAATAAAAAAATAAAAAAACCTTCAGCAACCCCAAAGCTTAAAAAAACCTATTTAACTAATTTTTATATTTATATAACTATTTATATTTATCGAAATATAAAAATAATAATATTTGTTATTATTACTATTATTATTAATAACATGAACAAAATAGCCTACATGAACTAGATTAAATTGTCATTGTTAATATTTATTTATTAACTATTTATAATATTTAAATAATAATAACAATAACTATTTATTTATATAATATATATATATTATGTTAACTGCCACTCTTTCCCCTATTAATTGTATTCCTAAAAGGGCCCTCTTCTACAGTAGCACATCACGTGACAGTATCTTATGGTATATTTTGGTTTCAGAGGGTGGAACACATAAATATTCATTCGTTTGCACTTTGTGTATGTAATGTTAGGTTAAAGCATAGAAAACTTCAACTAGTCATATACATTAATTTCATTTCGTTGTGCTTTTCCTTTGTACCTTGCCATGCTTTATTACCAGCAGGTCTGGCGCAAAATGTGGCAGCGGCACTTCCGGTGGCAGCGGCACTTCCGGTGGCATCTCCAGCCAGGGATTTTCTCAGGCAGCCTCACTGTTTGCACCTGCCGCTGACGAGTTATGATTCAATGTAATATTTTTTTTGCATTTTTGCATTTGAAAAACAAAACAAACGTTCAATAAACATTCAATTCAATTAAACCGTCCAATTACGTCTCCATATCAACTGCATACAACTAAAACAAACCATTACAGCTCACCAAAAAGCCAACAAAACGTGTGGAACCAATGTTTTCTGAAATCACGCCTTATGTAAATTTTGATAGTGGCTCTTAAAGGGGAAATGCACAATAAATAATAAAGTGGCATAGCTATAGACCTTATGCGCCAGAGAAATGAGGGCGCCGCCATCTTTAGAATATTGTCTTTGAACTTCGAACTTTGAAGTGTATATTTCTATGGCATTGCTGTCCAGGAGTAATTAGCTTTTGAAGTGGATTTACTTAATGTAAAGTTAACGAAAGTTATCATGAGGATTGTAATGTTTAAAGCAGATGTCTTAACAAATGTCAGTCGACCGGGAAGATTTTAAAACGAGCCGTTCATTCATAAATATGCAAGATCGCTGTGAAAATACAGACCGGAAGACAAAAGACAACGAGCGCAGCGCTGAAAAGGGGCGGGGCTACAGAAGATCTATACATTAACTAGAAGGAAGAGATGATGGGTTCACGAGCAGCTTTAACTGAGGCGCCTCAGCGATCTGTCAGACACATTAAAGAGCCACAAAACGCTATTTATTGTTTAAATTTCATTAAAAAATTACCAAATGTGAAAGTTGAGACTGTTTCATATTAAAAGTAAGCTGGTCTGTCCTGTCTCAGTGTGTTGTCAGTGTCTCTCTGCTCCGCGATGTACACTTCACTGCGTGAGAACATGGTGTGGTGTGAGAGCGGCGAGGCTTGTCGGATATAGCAACAGTAACTAAAGGGGGCGGGTCTTTGCGAATGGTCAATTGGCCCTTCGCAAAGACCGACAAGCCACACGTCATGTTAAAAATACATCATGGAGCAAAGACGACACTGACAACGTCGACAGAGCAGATTAGGCTACTTTTAGTAGGAAAAAAAGTCTAGCTTTAAAATGATAATTTAACAATTTCAAACAATAAAGTTCAATTTGTGGCTCTTTAATGTGGCGTACAGATCTCTGTGGCGCTTCAGTTCTGAACCGATCCTCTTCACTACTAGTTATAGCACAAAACACACATGAGCGAACGTCTGAAGGTATGTTGTTTCAACCGCGGAAAGACGTCAACAAACACAATGTTTCAAGTTTAAGTCCACCATCGCTAGTCTACTAACACTCTCCTGTCTGGTTTGTCTGTCGGACAAAATGGCGGATTCTGCGTTTTGACTGGTTAGATCGCCTGTCAATCAAAGGTCAGTTTAGCCACCATTGTCATGAACATGATAAATACGTAACTACGGCCACCACGGAAAAACGACACACAAAAGAACCGCCGTTAGAACAAGAACAAACTATAGAGCGATTAGCATTGCACTCTCCCAAACAACACACTGCACGTTTATGCCATTAAGCGTTAGTTCACCCAAAAATGTAAATTCTGTCAGTAATCACTCGCCCTCATGTTGTTCCAACCCCGTAAGACCTTCGTTCATCTTCAGAACACAAATTAAGATATTTTTGATTAAATCTGAGAGCTGGATCACTCCTTCATAGGCTCCTGTGTTATTGAAACTTGCCGGACCAGAAACGTTAGTAAAGACATCATTAAAATAGTCCAAGTGACTACAGTGGCTCAACCATAAGTTTATCAAGCGACGAGAATACTTTTTGTGCGCAAAAATAATTACTTTATTCAACTATTCACTTTCTTCTGTGTGGGCCTCTGAGTGAGTTCATGTAGTGTAACAGCGCAGCGCTTCTGGGTTGTATGTCAGAATGAAGGCTCACTATTGGCCGAAGCTGGTCATGTGTGTGTGATGCGTGTGACGTACAACAAAGAAGCGCTGCGCAGCTGCGCGTGAACTCAGAGGCCCACACAGAAGAACATGAAGAGTTGAATAAAGTCGTTATTTTTGCGCACAAAAAGTATTCTCGTCGCTTTATAAACTTATGGTTGAGCCACTGTAGTCACTTGGACTATTTTAACGACGTCTTTACTAACGTTTATGAGGCCGGCAAGTTTCGATCCCACAGTTATCAATTACATAGAAGCCTATGGAGGAGTGATCCAGCTCTTAGATTTCATCAAAAATATCTTAATTTGTGTTCCGAAGATGAACGAAGGTCTTACGGGGTTTGAACAACATGAGGGAGAGTAATTACTGACAGAATAAACATTTTTGGGCGAACTAACCCTTTAAAGCCCCTTTCACACTGAGATTGCAGAAAGTACGCTGATAATTTTGGGATAATTTGATTTTGGTTTATTCACATTCAGTGATTTCCTGGAATCTGTGCGTGCGTTCACACACATCATCCCGTAAAGACACGTGACGTGTAATGACGTAAACGCTAGTGTTAAATTCCCCCGGTCAAAGAGTCGCACGATTAGGCGACTACGTCACTGCGTTCCAGGACTGATCCCGGCAATGTTCCCAGTTCCCCATCAATCCCGGGATGTGTTTGCGTTCACACAGAATGCACTCAGGCAACTCTATGGCAATTCTCTGGGATCAACGCTCTGTGTGAAAGGGGCTTGAGAAAGTCTACATGGAAAAACAAAGTTATGAAATGTTAAAAAATTACAATTATTGCCGTTTCACCAACTTATATTGTATTCCTCAACATTATTGACGTACGCCATGACAGATTTATATCAACATAAATGCTTCATTTATTTCTCCATATGGAGACAGTATCTGGTTACACTTTATTTTAAGGTGTCCTTGTTACATGTGTTACATGTACTTACCATAGTAATAACAGTAAATTATACAAACCCTAACCCTATAGTAAGTACATGTAGTTAATTATTATTACTCAGTATTTAAATATATAATTACACTGTAACAATTACACCGTAATAAAGTAAAACCCACTATTTGGTAACACTTTATTTTACGGTGTCCTTGTTACATATGTTACATGTACTTACCATAAAATAACAGTAAATTATGTACAATTACATGCAACTAACCCTCAAACAATACCTAATCCTACCCTAACCCTATAGTTAGTACATGTAGTTGCTTAATATTACTCAGTACTTAAATATATAATTACACTGTAACAATTACACCGTAATAAAGTAAAACCCACTATTTGGTAACACTTTATTTTACGGTGTCCTTGTTACATATGTTACATGTACGTACCATAGTATTAACAGTAAATTATGCATAATTACATGCAACTAACCCTCAACCAAATCATACCAAAACCAAGTTACTTAATATTACTCAGTACTTAAATATATAATTACACTGTAACAATTACACCGTAATAAAGTAAAACCCACTATTTGGTAACACTTTATTTTACGGTGTCCTTGTTACATATGTTACATGTACGTACCATAGTATTAACAGTAAATTATGCATAATTACATGCAACTAACCCTCAACCAAATCATACCAAAACCAAGTTACTTAATATTACTCAGTACTTAAATATATAATTACACTGTAACAATGACACCTTAAAATAAAGTGTAACCTACTATTTTAAGGTGTCGTTGTTACAGTGTAACTGTACATTAAAGTTCTGTATTAGTAATATTAATAAACATCATACTTACTATAGGGTTATTAGTATGGAAGCTTGTTACTTACCACCACAGAATAAAACATTAAAAACAATTTAGACTTTTTCCTCTCACAATTCTGACTTATTTTCTCGATATAAAGATATAGTCGCATTTGCAAGTTATGAAGTGCAGTTTTTTCTTAGAATTACGAGTTTATAACTCGCATTTGTGAATTTATAATCAAGCAATTCTGACTGTTTTCTTGCAATTGTAGTTATATCAGGTAATTCTGAGACAAAAAGTCACTATACCTTTTTGATTTTGTATTCTGTGGCAGAAACAAGTTTCCATATGTTAGTTACACATAATTATGCATCATTTTCTGCAGTAACAAGAACACATAAAGCCTTGCCCAGTGTCTCGAAGTCTAAAGTGTAGCCCATATCCGGCTAAAAGCACGTGTCCAATGAGGACTCATGTGGCCTTTACTAATCCCTACTAGTCTTTCTAAACCACTTCATGCATCTAACCGTCGTGTTTTACTCTTCTTTTAGACAGTTCGTTTATTAAAATACACTTAATGTTTCTCTATTCGGGTTATGAAGTCTCGAATCGTGTAATGTTGCAGTTTTGGCCATTACAACACGTGCAGCTGAGCTCTAGGTAGCGTTACGTAGACAGCAGATGTGTGTTTTGTGACACAGCCTGGAAATATATCATCTAAGTTACCATTACGCCGCACAATATCCACACGTTCGTGGCAGTATTTCATGCATCTGAGGTTTATTAGAGGTTATTATGATGCAGTTAATAGGGATTCAGTCCACAGAAACATGTGATCATCAAGGACACCGTGATGACGGGCTTATACTCGCCAGCTCGGGTTGTTTACCACAAGACTACGCTATTAATGTCAATGTGGAGAATGTGTTTTGCGCGGGTCGGGTCAGAATACGCGCCGCAGTCGCTAGTTACTTAAAGCTGCTAGTCACACAAGCTAGCGAGCTAGTTTAGCATCTGCTTTAGCGTAAACAGAGCGGTTTTCTTCGACGTTTCGGCACGTTTGTGTATTTAACGCTGGGAAAATGTCGCGACAACAATCGCGGACGGTTTACTGCCGATATAAACCGCTTCACTTCCTGACCCGAACCGCCTCACAAAGCGAACGTGGCGTTCAAAACTGCTGCAATGTGCTGCTTCTAACCCCTCACACAGGCGTTTTCTCGGGAATTAACAGTCATTGGGTATATCATTTGTCACCAAACGCATGCGAATAACATCAGATACGTACCCTCCTGAACGATCGCGAATCGTTTGATCTGTTTTGATGTTAAGACTGTATTCCGCTACGAAGCCTTCATTTTGTTACGTTCTCTTCCCCCATGCTGCATTATGAAAGGGCGTGTGCAGGCGTGATTGACGTGACGGAGCGGCCAATCGGGGTTGAGAACGACCGTGACGACACACTTCATTCATCGCTACAGTGTCCAATCAGAGGGCGTAAATCGGTTGCTGTCTAACTTTTAACATGGATCCTTTCAATTCAAGAATTGCTTTCCTCGGACGGACGGGAGGTTGCCTTCTGTCACTGTGTTGCCAGGGATTTTTAAACTGGAGTCTACATAGGGGGCGCTTGGAAAGATAAAGAGCATAGGTATGGATTCTTAAATATAATAAATCCGTAAATATGATGGCACAGAACTGGCGAACGAAATAAACTGATTAAATCCATGTACAGCTTACTGAATTACTATATTTTCGATGTCATATAAGCTATCCTATATTTCCATATATGAGAGCTGAAATGCTAAATTCTGATCTACTTTTGAATATATATTTTTAATTGTTGGCAAATTATGATTTTTCCTCTTTCTACGTCACAGTGGATAAACAGCGAAGTGTCATAAGTGGGAAAACAACAGCAGTGCCACTAGGGGTCGCAGTGCTCAGCAGTTTCCCAGAGCATTCCAATGTCTCGTGTCAGATCAAACCAAGGTGATTAATGGTTCAATTGCTGAGTAAAATCGCTACTAATCAATAATAATATCTATGTTTCTTATTCTGCGACACGTTGAAACATAATACCATTTAACAATACCTCAATATGTATTATTATGCCAGTAAAACAATCACTGTTCTTTAAAACACCATCGAGAAAGAAAAAGAAGAGGTGAAAAAAACATGCTGCATCATATGACAATTACTGAAAAATAATAATTCATTTGACATTTCTGCTCTTTTATTCATGAATACCATAACAGTTTAATGAGTATTAATAAACTTTAAAAGGCAAGCAACGGCTTTAGCTCTCAGCTAGTCTTCCCAAGTGGTTCCAGCACTGGAAAGTTGTTGCATGATTCATAAGGGAAATTAACACAAATGTACAAAAATATCATGGGGGAAATTTTGTCTAAGACATAATAAGAATGCAGAGTCATAAAATGAAAGCGTTCACTAATTTTACCAATACTTTATTACCTTCAAGTTACAAAAGAAGAAGAAAAGATCAAGAAAGAAAGAAAGAAAGAAAGAAAGAACGCTATACTACTGTATATTTTCTGGATGCATGATTTTGATATAAATTAGAAAATCCTATATATTACATAAATTATTGCCAGATCTAGTATGTTCTATATGCACTGTACAGTATAGAGTACAGTATAGAGTTGACAATATACATCCCTTACACACTCATGAACTCAGTTAATTTTACCAAGCAATGGTCTGGATACACTTATTCTGATTATTACCTATTCTGTTTTATTAATTTTTTCTCCATTTTAGAATAATAAAGTCAAAACTATGAAATGTGGAAATTATGCAGTGACAAAATCCAAACCAAGTTATATTTTCTCTTAAAACCTTCATGGGTTAATATATGTATATTGTATATATGTATATATTATAATTCGAGATAATCTACCAGTCAAAAGTTTGGACATGATCTTAAAAACCTTCTGCTTTAATGCTTTGAAATTGGTTTCGAGACAAATATAAATGTGTAGTGTCTGTGTTTGAGGAACTGAAGAAAAAACCACTGTTGTAATCCATTTCCTCTTTATTGGAGAGCAACAATATTACAAAAAAACAACAACAACAACAACATTTGGGTTCTCAAAGTGCTTAAAAGAAACTTTTCTGCCTGTCATACAAATATTTCAACACTAGAGGTAAGATTCACTTGATATATTAACATGCAACCGAATGTACTGTATGTCATATCTGGGGTAATATTACAGCAACACAAATCACACTGAGATCCAAAGAACAATACAGAACACCAGATGATTTTTCATTATATTCACTGCATAATTCATAATTCTCATCACATAGTAACATATTTACTACTTTAGAGTCAATGGTGATTTTAATTACTTGTACTTGTATTACTGTAATAATGTGAATAATACTGTATGGCTAAAAAAAAAAAATCATTAAAAACAACATAAATTATTAAACTTAACATTAATCATTGACCATTTAAACATATATATATTTGTAATGCATATTACCACAATGAAAATTGGAGGAGGGGCATCTTTGTGATGTTTTAAGTTTATTTTTTTCTTACACAAAATATGATTCACTATTTATATTATTACAAAAATATTACCATCTATATCTTTTTTCCTTTTGAATTTGGGGTGAGCCCTTCACGGCCCAGACATTTTAAGTCATCATTTTCAGAGATTTGCAGAATTACGGTGTGAGTTGGTAGCTGTGTTTCTGAATGACTGATGAAGCTGAGGGCTAGTTTATGGGTCCTCAATGTCCATGAAATCTTTTTTGGGCGGAGCGGATCCCCGGTACCAGGCGCAGCTGCTGTCGTTCCTCTTCACACAGGTGTAGAGCTGAGCCTGAGTGCCCTGAACCGTCCCCTCCACAATCCAGTCCGTCCACAGGATAGATAGATAGATAGATAGATAGATAGACAGACAGACAGACAGATAGACAGATAGATAGATAGATAGATAGATAGATAGATAGACAATACCTTGCAATCACAGCCCATCTGATAGCGTTCACCCAAGCACTTTTTCTGTGTCAGACTCAGAGACTCCCAAGACTCAATGTAGTCGCAGAGATTCACACGCAGGGTCTCATTCGAGTCCATTTTCCCTGTGAAGAGCAGAGAGAGAGGATGCTGGAGTAAAGGTGTCGCTACACTCCTGCAGTTTACAGGAGCAAGAGCAGTGGCTGTTTCACAGTTTGTTAATTCCCTCTTACCTGTAATCAGGTATTCCTGTTTGCCATTGCTCTCAAGACTGACCCCGCACAGAGCAGAGGAGGGGCCCGTGAACACGGTCTCGATCTCTCCCTCGGGGCCCTTAAACATCTAGTGAAAGAAGAAGATTCTTGAGTATCTTGAAAACAATAAGGTCAATTTATGATATGAATATATAACATGTATATGAATGTATGTATTTATTCACACGAGAATTTTGAAGTCATTAGCAATAAGGAACAATGAAGCAACTCCGGCTCATGCAAAAACGGCCTGTGGCGAAATATCAGGTTGCTTGTTGCACATTTCACAACACTTTCAAAGTGAAATGTCCAGTGAGTGCAAAGATGCTTGTCCAGTGAGTGAAAAAAGTGCCGTGTTTATCCAAAACAGATATAAATATTCCTTTTTCCTAAAGCAATCGTGCAGTTTTAGCAGTGCTGTACCAGGCGAGGCTACGAGCAAGTTTACTTGGTCAGAAAAGTAATGCATGTGGTGCTGTTTATGTGATGCAAACATCAAAATGTATTAGTTTACAAAATAATGCACTATGGTAAAAGTGTTTTGAGGTCATAACATTAGTACTGTGCAACGAACCACTTAAAAATGTGTCTTTAATCTGCACATGACAACTTAATTTGTGTGAAAAGGAATAAAAAGTTGTTGGTGTTTTACTGTTTCTAGTGTGTTTTCAACTGCAGGTTCAAGTACAAATGTTGGTAGATTTTTCCAATAAGGCTTATGTTGCAACTTGGCATATCACAGTGTGAGTAATTGTATCACAGTAATGGTGTATATCTTATAATTACGGTTTTGTCTTTGGATTCGTGTAAGAATATTCTCCACTAACCTTAATCTGTTTGACGTCATATCGGATCATTTTGATTGGATAACCATAGGCATCATTCCCGGTAACCACCTCCTTCCGTCCGACTACTTTGGCTCTGATGACTGAAAAAACAAACACATTCATTCAACCTGAAATGTTTCTGGCACGTTTTACCCCCCCCTCCCTCCCCTGTAGATGTGTGTTATCCTCCAAGCGTGGAGAGAGGTGATTTATCTGGTGTCTGTGCCACAGGTGCTGAGAGCGGGGCGTGTGTATGGACACACATGAGTGTTTGATTAGCGGAGGGCCGTGTGAGGAATGTGCTCTCAGGAAGCCAGTCAGCAGTCTGACTCTAGCGGGACGTCTGCCCCCCCGCTCGCTCGCCCGCTCGCTTTAATCTCCACCCTCACACCGCCTGCTCCCCATTGAGCTGCTGACATACAAATACCAAACGTCAGCCCAACTCATCTCTCTGTAAAAAGCAAATTCTGTGGGTAGGATCTCATGCTTTGAACACAATAGAGATTGAAAGACTAAATTTGTACATGAGAGCTTCTTCCTCTAGCCCTCTGGTGCTCGTCGCGTGTCGGTCAAAAATCTCAAAAACTTTGAGAAAAATCAAAGCCATACATCTAAACAAGTTGTGTTCAAGATTTGTGCTCTACCAATCAGAATCAAGCATTTCAGAAAACTGTGTAAAAAACTATAATAATATTTCCTGTTTTTACTGTATTTTTGATCAAATAAATGCAGCCTTGACTTCTTTTAAAAACATTTACTGACCTCAAACTTTTAAATGGTATTGTATAGGAATAAGAGAGATCAAATATCCCTATAAAACTCTTCCCCTCATCTATCTGAGTCTTTAGAGTGCCCATACATACCGTCCGCATATTCATCCCCAAACACAGAGCGTCTTTTCTATTGGCCACACACTCAGAATGCCAAATACACCCACAGCAGGTTCCCAGTCTCAAGTCAGGCATGCCTGTCTCATCAGTAACACACATACAGGGTTTATGCTGGTTTAATCACAGCCTCCCTTTTCCACACATTCATTCCATACCGAGGCGGAAGTTGGACACACAGTGTGGGTGCTGTGTTCAGGTATGTGAGGGGGAAAGGGAGCCCTACACATTATTCATTTACTGGTTCTGGAGGTCGCACGGGAATACCGTAACACTTTCTAGAGTGCACGTGTCGACCGACTGCGTTCGCCCATGATCAAATGGAGTATACGTGTTCGACTGTACACATACACTAGCGTACTCGTAAAAAATGAAGTATACTTTGGGCTTAACATGAGAACAATGTACTAAAAAATGGAAAAGTTTTTCCTTTTGTGTTATTCGCTTACAAAACGATCCCCGTTCACATGGATCCGCGGAATAACGGCTGAATATGCTGCATTATTCATGCCAGGCCAGTAGTTGGCGATAAAAAAAACACTTTGCATCGATAGACTGAACATGTGCATGATCTCAGTCTTCGCGTTTTCGTAGTTTGCATGGAGATGATAATGGTATTGTTTTCAAAAACTTGTTGAAACCCATTTTAAGGCCAAATGAATGGCCAAAACGCATACAAAGTTTTCCATTTTTAGTTCAAAACGGTGTTGTGTAAACAGACCATCGATTTATTTAATAATTAATGTCCTCTGCATCATTGATTCTGTTATTGAACTGAATTGAATCAACACTGAACTAAATTGAGCTGAATGGCAACACTATTGTCGTCTGTAGAGCTGCTTTATAGTTGAACTGAACTCGTTTCATGATGAACTTTCCAAGATTGACACTGTTATTGAACTGAACTTAATCAACACTGAACTAAATCGAGCTGAATAGTAACATTAGTGTTTTCTGTTCAAAGCTGAAATTGAATTTGTTCCATAATTGTTTAATTTGACCAACATTAACACTGTTGTTTAAACTGCTTTGAAACAATCTGGACTTTATAAAGCGCAATGTGACTTGACTCTTTAAAACCATCAGCAAATCTGATGTGGTTGTTTCAATCTGCCGGCATCATGATGCCACATACACGAATGAGACTGTCGATTCCTGTGGCGGGCAGCAGATGTTGTTTTCAACCAATCACTAAATGTACAGGTGGGCGTGCGGTCACTGGGGTCTGACTACAGTGACCCGAGTTTCACCATCCCAAGTCATGTAATGACCATCTAAACTACCGTCAAAGACAAACCACAGTATTATTTTGCAAGCATGTGGCAATACTTTCTAAATTTTTTGCAGTTGTAATCAGCCTGTTGACAGAGGTTTTACTCACAGGGCTACTATAGACAATGGAAAATGCGTAGGTCATCTAATGGCAGGGTATTCTAGCGACACCAACGGTCAGTGGATCTGAGGCAGGTTACACACAATGACTCAATAAAGCTAAAATTAGGCGTAAGAGATTCTCCCCATCACTTCAGCATTGTAGAAATGTAGATGTAGAAATGTGTCAACGGATAAAGATTCTGCAATATAGTTTATGCAGCGGTCATTCCTACAGTTTGGTGGATTTTGGACTGAACAGGTTTGTTAAAAATTATGTTAAAAAACAAACAAAATGTGTAAAAAATTAATCTGAAAATGCTCAAGTATAACCTAAAAATTCAGATAAAAATATTTTATAGAAATATAAGGTATTTTCCACCCTGTTACATGACATATTTACAATGCAAAGACTAACAGAGTGGATGTTTTAACCTATAATGATGTCCAGTACTAGCTAGAAAAGAACAACATGCTAGCTAGCAGATGATTAACATTAAGGGGGAATTTTAATCGATTTATAAAAATCAAACCGTTTTCATGTCCAGTCTAAATTGACACAACAGGGGTGGACATGTTTTATGCTATTCGGTAAGTCTTCTAAAAAATGAGGGAAAGAGGGAAAGGTTTATGACTAACACTTACTTTGTTCTTGGAGTTGCTTTCCCTCTAAGGAAATGATGTCACTTCTGCCAAGTCATGTGATTTAGGTTAAGATTTTAAAGGCAAATAGCACCATGTAACAGGGTGGACTGTTTGGGGGACATAAACTAATTTAATGGTTTTACTTTTTTAATATATATATTAAAATAATTATATATATTAAATATGCATCATATGCAATCAATTGTATTTTATGTAAAAGAGAATAAGTAAATAAATAACCTAATACTCAAAATTGATCATTTAGAAATATGTGACATTTAATTCAAAGTGAAGAGTGGGATGTGTCCCAAACAAGTCAGGATTTAGCAGAACTTGTTATTAAAGGAAGTGATGCATTTATTTTTTGGGCCAAGTAATGTCACACCTCGATGTATTATTATACAGAATTTAACAGGTGTGTGTAAAATTGTTTTATAATGACTTGTGGAAAGTGAATCATCCAATCAGAGTTTAACATCAGAATATTATTTGTATGATTTTGAGTCTTTTGTTTTAATTATATATTATATAATGTGAGAGTCATTCATTTATGAATAATCTCTTTGGTTTATTTTTTTTCCCATGAAGCCACAAAAAAAAAAGAAAAAAAAAGAGAGAAAATAATAAAATGAGAGATGAAATATCTTTCATTTCTACACTATTTAATTCACTGGATTATACTGCAACTATATTGTGATTTATACCGTTACAATGATATATCTGCTACAATACTTAAGATATACCACCCATTTCCGGTCCTTGTTACACCAATAAGTATAGTGAGTAATATGAATTAACATGTAATTACTATAGGGATAGTGTTAGGGTTTGGTTTACAGTTAGTTGCTTGTAATTATACATAATTCACTGTTACGACAGTAAGTACATGTAAGGTGTAACAAGAAAACTGTTCAATAAAGTTATCATCCGCATTGATAATTGAGAATATTAAGCAAATGAAACAAATATGAAAGATAAAAATAAAGACGGAAAACATGACAGGCCCTGTAGTGCCATTTGGGAGCATGTTGTTATTCCCACTGATATAGCCTTATCATATTAATGAAAGCATAGCGCATAAGCAATTTTAATATTCTGACTCTGAGGTATTAGACAACATTATTAGACTCTGAACACTAGAAGAATCAAAAGTGTATGATATCGGATACACTTCTTCTGATACTTCTAGAGAATTTTCTAAATTTCAGATACAATGAAAGCCTTTTCTTACACATGTATAAAACATGAAATAATAATAAAGGCAACAAACAAGCCTAATAACATTCCAGCAATAAGTCACTTATTTAAAAAAAAGAAAAAGTTTTTCCTTTACATTTGTAATTAATACAGACTGCAGTCTAAATGAAAAGTAATACCATGCAGCTTTTTAAAAACTTTATTTGTATTAAACATAGTTGTTTCTGCATAGATTAGCTACGATATTTTAGAGAATAAAATAGCCTATGTTGTCAGATGCTGTCATTCACACACACATATGCTATTGATACCCTCCGCACACGACAGAGAGTGTATTAGTGTAATCCAGACATGGCTATGGATATGAAATAGTTAATGCATGGAATCTTACCGACATCCGCATTGCAATACGCTTGCTGAGGATGTTCAGGAGAGCAGCTGCAGGCTTCAGTCAACTCGGATCCGCTCAGGAATAACAGCAGAAGGCCAACGACAACACTCATCTTCACGACTGACTGCGACTAACGCGGGGATTTCCTCAAACAAGCTGCGTCCAAAGACTTCAGAAAGGGTCAGATGAAAAGCTGACAGGAGTGAGAGGACTAACCTGAGGACAGTCTGAATGCTTATTCGCTCTCTCTCTGTGAATGGCCCTGCTTTATATTCCTCTCTTGAGCTCCGCCCATTTCTTGTCTGACTTCAAATCACTTTTTACTTTTTGCCCTGACTTAGTCATCATGTGCTCATTTAAGTGTTTAAGTCTCTTATTGATATTTTGTCTTCTTTTTTTCCTCTTTTTTTACGTTAGTAGATTACAATATGAGTAATATTTTAAGGACAGTCTATTGCAGAAACAGTGTTGGGCAATGCTCTGACGTTTGGCCCTTGACCTCGCAATGACCACTGACTTCCCTGTTTTAAACCATTTTTAACACGTAGACAAGTGTTCACTTTTGAGCAATAACACATTTTAAAAGGTTAATATGTTCAGCATTATAGGTCATCGAAAGGGGCACGAGAAATAACCTAAAACTAAAAAGGTCTAATAACACCAATACATTTTATGTGTTGAATAAGGAATTTACAGTCATACCACAATGTATCCAGACACTTTCAACATTTCTCACATTATTAGAGTTTATTCGCTATAGTTTAGAAAATAATACTAAAATATGACAATAACTCAAATCAGTTGATATTTCACTGGTTTTGTCCGTCCTTCTGTTAGACTGTCTCACAGATGAATTATGTTGAATATGTTAAATTTAACTACACAATCAGATAATATCAGTTTAGCTCAACCAATCACCAAGCAATGCTTCATTGTGTTCAGTCTGTGTGTGAAAAGGTCGCATTAGCAATTAAAGTAAAAACACTTCAGCAAAACATGATCAGGTCAAAGTGTCGGAATCATTTTTGCTCCCAAATTTGTATAAATGTTACTGGTAGTCACTGTATGAAGAATTTTTGGATATAATATGTCACAGTTTACTGTATTTTGCTCTCCTCACTTGCATAAATGAACTATAGTGTCCTGCACACACTAGGGGGAAAAAAAAAGTCAAAAATGATATCTGGTGTCTGAATCTTTTTTGCTTTGACTGTAAATGTAACTTGCCAGTAGGCTATAGTTTTCATGTGCGTGTCAAGATATCAATCTTACTTTTTAAGTTTGTACACAGAACCGGATTTATCCCTGATAGCACATGTACATCACAGAGATGTCTATTTGATGTCTGCATTTACATCTGCAAGATGTATTTTTTAGAGTGTTTGCTCATCTGCAATATGTCTCTAAGATGTTTTGTGTCAGATGTTAAATAGACATTTGGAAAATGTCTTTACGGTGTTCATGACTTAGAATGGATCTAAAACTGCTTTTTCTAAGATGTTTATCAGATTTCCAGATGAAGTGCTCTATAGCAGACATCTTAGAGACGCATCTGTGTGGATATCATCTTGCCTTGGATGACACACACATGCCCGTTTGACATTGAGGTAAACTGTGTGTCACACAAGTACATTTGATCATGGCGCAAAGGAGAATTTCGGATTTTGTGTCCATCCATCAGAATTTCCCAGCTTCCCATATTAAGGGTCACCTAGGCAACGTTACAATAGCTATCCGTCTGTCATCATATGGTGTGACGTGGGAAGAAACGTGCCCCGTCTCTTTGTCACTTCTCGCAGATTTTTTTTTCTGCTGAATCGTCTTTTTTTAAATGCATGTGTCATTTTTAAGATGTGTTACCGTTATTGCAACAAGATATTCTCTACGCATCTGTGTTTGAAATGGTAAGTTTGAACAAGAAAAGAAGAACCAAAAGTGTATGAAAAGTGTATGTAGAGAATTTTCTGCATTTAAGATACAATGAAAGCCTTTTCTATGTATGAAATGTAATAAAGGCACTAAACAAACCTAAAAAAAATTCCAGCAATAAGTCATTTAAAAAGGTTGTATTTAAAATACTATATGATAGACTGTTTCTGCTGATTCATCTTTTTTTTAAATGTATGTGTCATTTTTAAGATGTGTTGCTGTTATTGCAACAAGATATTCTCTACGCCAAATAGTGAGTCTGAATTCTTAATTTTCTCAAGAAGAAAAAGTCCTTCAATATGTAAAGATTTTATTAGTTTAATCTAATGAGAGAAATAATGCACTAATTTATAAGTGGAACACCAGTGTGTTGTCTATCATGATATAGAGATTGCACATTAAGTAAAGAGCATTAAGCAACTCAGATCAGGTGGAAGTAGATGAAGGAAGTCCATCTTGCATTATTCTCTGTTGAAATCACAAGTGTGATCCAGATTCAGGGAAACACTTCTGCATCACTACTCAACCCTCCACCCACTCCTTACTTTCTCTCTCTCTCTCTTCTGGACTTTCTTTATAGTAGTGATGCGGGCCTTAGCAAACACCACAAATAAATAATGTGGTGCTTCCAGACAAATGAAGAAATCAGCATATCTCTGCGTGCTCACTACTTCGAGCTATGTCTGGGTAGATGTCGACTGTAGATAGATGGATCCTCTCCTAAAATGAGGGGAATTTTCAAAAGAGTAATTCTGTGTCATTTTTCCTCAAGGCTAATCTCCCATGCCTCAGAATGTGTTCTTGTGGTCCACCCCTTGCTTTATTAGAGTGAGAAGCCATTGTGTCATGGTTTTAAGACTCTTGTACATCATAACAAATGTCTGTAAAGGCTTCCAGTGAACAGAACTGTATAGTTTTTATGATTTTGGTGGCTGCTCAGTTACACTGTGCAGTAAAACCGTCATTGCTCATTCTCATAAGTGGGTATTTTGACTGGCATACCAGATTTAAAACTTGTTCACACCTGTTGTATTCTGTAATGGTTTCGTTTTTCACTGTGTTTCCTGCGTTTTGTCTGAGTTCCCCCTCGTTAGTTCTACGTTCCTGTCAGGAATCTGGGTGACTTTTTTCCTTGCCATGTTTGAGCTTTCTGCGATTAAAAGAGAAAGTGCATTTCATGACAGTCTCTCAATTCAGTCACTATGAAATCAAACTTTCTTTTGATGATAAATGGTTTATCTGTGCACATGATTATTTTTGTTAAAAACAAATACCTTGTAATCTTTGATCGAAAGATTAAATGACGTAATTTACAACATTCAAGTATCGTCAAGTTATGTACGTCACAGATTTTACTGATAAATTGTAAAAACCTCATAGGAAAATCTTGAGGGAAACACTGGCGAATCAGTCTTCTGTGTTTTGACGTCATCCTTGCACCGCTCTATTCCCCATAAAGTCCCGCCCTACATTTTTTTCTTGTTCCAGAAGTTGTTTCACTCGGATATACGTCACTACAAAACTGTAGTGCGGATTATACACAGAATGTTAAATGTGTTGGTGTGGATGCAAATATCATTATAGTTATCTTTATAGTTATGGTTATCAGTGTGAATAGGCCTTTACACCCATACTCCTTATGACATTCATGACCTCAAAAGTCTTATCTGTAAGACAAAAGGTATTTAATCTAGATTTTCCACCAAAATGAGAATGATCCATGCAAAATTCGCCTCCACTAGGATGTTGTGGTTTGTTTCCAGGACGTTATTATGCAGCAACTAGGTGGTTACAGTCTGTGGTCTCTCGCTATAGCCCAAAAATGACGATTTTTTTTGTATCATCCTTACAATTTGAGGTATTATTCATGTCCGTCGAATAAATATGGGATGAGTTACACTCCAAAGTTGATGGGGTTGGGTTTGTTCAGATCCTCAGCCCTAAGTATGAGCAAAAGTAATAGAGATATTGCACTATTTTTACACAATACCACTAATGATGGTCTCAAAGGGTCATACGGGAATTAGTCTCAGCCTCAGACATCACGCCCACCAATCGTTGGTTAAACGTCTGATGCATGAGGTACACAAAATGGGACACACTTCAGGAGTTTTGAAGTCGCGATCTGATTTGTTGACCTCTACAGGATGGCCGGCAGACGTGTGTGTCGCGTTCTTTAACAGTCCACCTGGAAACAAAGCAATCGTGAAGCCAAACCCCCTCATGGAAGAAGAAAGCTGTTGTGTTTATAGCTGTGACAATGAGTGCTTACCAGGATCAACTTCATTTAATTTTTGCATATTAATGAACGTACAATAGAAGTTGACGTAAATACGCCGGATTTAGCACAATGCTAATTTACATCCGTAGTCCCAGACATAGATACCCTGGAAATCCAGAGTTCTCGCGAGAGCACAAGTTGAATTTGCTCAGCGAGTTTACTCTGGCGTCGAGTAATGATGCTCATTAAATATGCCGATGTATCCGAGCTGCACCAATCACATCGGGTTATCTGATATAGGCGGGCCAGAGGAGACAGCGCTGTGACATCGAAGCATTAGTAAACATTGCAAATGGCTATGGAGGAACACCAGTTGTTTGAAACGGCTTTGGCCACTACAATGAACGAGTTAGACTTGGCTTTTTATCTAAAAGAGGAACAAAAGACGGCGCTTGAATCGTTACTTTGCAAGAAGGACGTCTGATACCAGTTAGCTCCGCTGGTAGCTAAGCGATAACTTGTTGTGATTGGTCGTAGTGTTATCCAATTGCATGCTGTGTGATTTTCAAATGCATGCTTGGTGCCGCCCCTCGAGCTGGCTGATTTTCATTAGTCGATGCCAGACCATTAATCTTTCAGATTTAGGTCTCAATTTCCAGGCAATACATAGACAAAAAAAACAACAACAACAAAAAAACATACATAACAACTAATATAGACATACAGAGCTAAAAAACATTAAAAGCACCTATACTATATAAAGTACTAATTATAATAATTATTTAAGGTGCGTAAATGCCTGTTCATAGACATCCCAAAGTGCTTGTTATAAATATATGAATCTACATATCTGTCTACCTATAGAAATCGACCTTCTTACCTAATGTTCACAGTTTTGATTGTTATTCAGCCATCTTTTAAGCTGTTTCTTAAATTAAACAAAAGTGGGGCTACCTCTAATTTCGGTAGGCATACTGTTCCAATTTGTGCAGCCTTTAATAGAGAGGACGTTTTGTGTAAAATTGGACTTTCTAAATTGTACTTCACAATACCCCTGTGTAATTGACCTAGTACTAGTCTCGCTTTTTCTCTTTTTGATAAAAAATCCCCCAGGGGTGGTGGGGCCTTTCCATTCACTGATCTATATATAAGACAGCTACTTTTAAATACTTTAAGATTGTCAAAACTTAGGAGTTGATACTTCTCTAGAATTGAACAAAGGTGAAACGACTGTGGTTTCCTATCAAATACCTTAACTGCTTTTTTTTTTTTTTTGATCGATGGGTTTTAGTGCAGTGACACCAGTAAATGACCAGACTGTGAAGCATAATAATCATACAATGGAGATAGGATTTGCAGCCTCTGTTGTAATGAAGACCTGATTTGTTTGTAATTTTGTCAATTAAATTTTATAGCATTGGTTACCTTTTTTATGTGCTTTGTGAAAGTGAGGTTCAAATCTAGTATAACCCCAAGGTAGTTCAACTGGGCTACCAACTCCAATTCCTCACCTCCCTAAAACACAGAAGATCTACTTCTTGTTGGTGGTTTTTCAGTGGGCGTCTTACAGTCAAATTTTATAGTATTTGGCCTCACAGGTTCTTTTTTTGTAAACATCATAAAAATGGTCTTTTTGGTATTAAGAATGAGACACATTTCATTTAACCAGTTTTGAACTTGGTTAGGGCATTTGTGAGGTTTGTAGCTATTATCTTTGCATCTTTACCATGCTTCATCCGCATTCATCTGTACATTAAAGGGATACTCCACTTTAAATTAAAATTCTGTCATCATATACTCACCCTCATGTTGTTTCAAACCTGTATGAATTTCTTTCTTCTGCTGAACAGGAAGGAAAATATTTAGAAGAATGTCAGTAACCAGACAGTTTCTGGTCTCATTGACTTCCATAGTAGGAAAAAAATATACTATGTAAGTCAATGAGACCAGAAACTGTCTGGTTACTGACATTCTTCTAAATATTTTCCTTCCTGTTCAGCAGAAGAAAGAGATTCATAAAGGATTGAAACAACATGAGGGTGAGTATATGATGACAGAATTTTCATTTTAAAGTGGAGTATCCCTTTAAGCTCCGGACAGACAGCTGGGAGATCATTAATTTACATTGAGAATAATAGAAGCCCTGCGGAACATGATTGCTCAGGGAAGGGGATTTGACACCATCTATATTAACACACTGTGTTCTATTTGATGAGTATGATTGCAACTAAACACTGGATTTTTCAAAAGTATGTGAAGTTTGCAGTGCCATTGATGCAGTAAACTTGCACAACGTTCTTGAATGAATAATTTATTATATCCACAACGGCCTGTTATCGTATGGGCACATCCACTTTACATTCTCATGCCATTAAAATGACGCAGAACAAAACTAATGTGTTTGGTGGATTTACATGTCAGTCACAAGTCCTCAGCCAAAGAAAGCTGTGATGGAGTCCAGACCTTCTGCCGTCAGTCTGAAGCTCTGGCTACGCAAGATTATACTGGAATAAACACCATAAACCTACGTAAACCACTGTGTTGAGGGCTATGCAGACTCCTTAAGACGCCCATACACAAAGGTTTTAGGGTTAAATGCCTATAGACTGTGGCATGTGGGGGCGTAAAGCATAATAGTTTCAAGCTGACCACTTATCCTTCCACATCTGGTTTGCTTCCTGCGGAGACTACAAAAGACCTCACTGGTGACATTGAAGTCATAAATAGTGTAGATACACTGAAATATATGCAAGGGAGAGTATTTGTTATGACTCACAGGAAAGGAAATTAGTGAAAGGGCTGTCCAGAAATTAGGAGAGTAGTGAGTAATATGTGGAATATGAGCCGGTTTACTGTACGTGTCACGATCAACATCCCTTACATCACTGTTCTCCGCAGTCCCTCGGCTCTCTGTAATAGCCATCAGAAATGTCCACAATTTCTTTAGTTCTTTCTGTCTTAAACAAGTGAAATGGACTTTATATTATATTCATTTTTTATTTTCAATTTTCGTGAATTTTTTCCTATCCGCTGCCTTTCATGTCACAGTTCAGGATAGTTTCTAGTAGCGGTGTAATGGTACACAGAAGTGCAATGGTTTTTGTTTTCAAACATATTGGTTTGAATAACATGTTGCGCGTAGCCTAAGCTTGTCATTTTCTTTGCGCGTGAGAGTTCATTAACATGTAGTGACAATGGCGGATGCATAAAGTTCAATATTAGGCTTTTTCAAGAAATCACGGAAAGATGAGCGAGAAGGAGAATATGTGCCATCTACATCTGAGCCTACTTCACCTTTCCACGAGGAGACGGCGAGTGAACTTGATTATAACAGCGGAAACAACTTAAAATACTCAATACGTCATTTATTGTCACACAGTTACAAGTAAGATATCATTCAAAACTGTAAAGGGTCTATTTGTATTTATGTACGCTCTACACTCACAATAAAAACAAAACTATGGAAGCTTGTTTCCGCCACATAATAAAACATTTTAAAAGATAAGTGCGACTTTTTATCTCACAATTGCGAGTTTACATCTCGCAATTCTGACTTTATTTCTCAGAATTGCGAGATATAAAGTCAGAATTGCGTATTATAAAGTCGGAATTGCGAGATATAAAGTCGCAATTGCGTCTTATAAAGTCAGAATTCGGACTTTTTTTCTCGCAATTGTGACTTAATATCACGCAATTCTGACTTTATAACACAATTGCACACAATTGCGACTTAATATCAAGCAATTCTGACTTTATATCACGCAATTTTGACTTTATAACAATTGTGACTTCATATCACGCAATTCTGACTTTATAACACAATTACGACTTTATATCACACAATTTTGACTTTCTAACACAATTGTGACTTAATATCACGCAATTCTGACTTTATAACACAATTACGACTTTATATCACACAATTTTGACTTTCTAACACAATAATGTGTGAAAAAGTATTAATAAGTAGGTGTCTTTTTGACTGATGATATTAAGGAATTACGCAAGGATGACACATTTGAAAAAAATGCACTGCTCACAGTCTGACATAAGATTACGTTTCCCAATGAATAAACAGTGAAAAAACAGAATAAACAGTGAGTTCAACTGAAGAATGGTTCCCCTTGTATGGAAGATGTCATTCTTACTTGTCTAAGACCCCTGAGAAAAGTGTGGGCTTCAAAGAAACAAGGATGGACAACAAGGAAATGACGCACTCAAGATTAAATGAGGAGAAATCCATGCCTGAATTCCTCATGGCACGCCACAGCCTGAGGAGAAAAACAAAGATTTCTACATTTGAGGTCAGAGTTACGCCCCGGCCCCTTTCCCAAACAGCTCATCTCTGTCTGATGTGGCAAGGACCGTTTTTTTTCTGTAAGGTCCCCACCTGACTGCAGGGCTCTGGAATTCCAGGATTTTCCAGGAATTCTTGCTCATTTTGTCCCATTACTGGAACAATTTAAATATTAAACATAAAGTAAATTAAGAACACATAACATACATTTTTCCTCTTGGCCAACTCCTGAGGTCTCTTGGTCTTGATTTTCATTTTTATGCTGATGACACACAGATATACATTCACTCAAAACCTGATGTAAATGTGGCTGCTTCACATCTTTCTAACTGTATCACAGATATCAAAAATTGGATGTCGGTTAATTTTCTATGTCTAAATAGTGATAAGACTGAAGTGATGTTTGGTTCGCCTCACCAGTTACGCAGAGTGAAACCTGTAGCTTTACATGTGGATGGCTCTGTTATACAGTTCCAATCTAAATTAAAAAACTTGGGAGTCATTTTCGATTCTAATTTAACTTTTGACCTGCATGTACGTAATACTTTAAAGTTTCTTTTTTTCATCTCGAAATATATCCAGATTACGGTCCATGCTGCCTTTTCCTGTAGCTGAAAAATCGATCAATACACTGGTTTTCTCTAGAATTGATTATTGCAATGCCTTGTTAGCAGGAGCATCAAAATCTATTTTGAACAAACTTCAGTGGGTACAAAAATCTGCTGCACGTATTCTGACTAGGACAAGACATAGAGATCATATAAAACCTATTTTAGAGACCTTGCACTGGCTTCCTGTCAAATTTCGTGTTGATTTTAAGATTCTTATGTTGACCTACAAGGCATTAAATGGACTTGCTCCTCAATATCTTTCTGAGCTTTTAATACCCTAGGCTACATTCCGACACGTAATCTTCGCTCGGCCGATGCTGGTCTTTTAGTTGTTCCGGTAACGTACCTGAAAACAATGGGTGATAGGGCGTTCTCTTCAGTTGCCCCAAAGTTATGGAATTCTCTGCCTTCCGAAATTAGAAATGCACCATCCTTGAAAATGTTTAAATCATCCCTTAAAACTTATTATTTTAAGGAAGCATTTGTGTGAAAGGTGATTTTTGTGGTTGTTTATGTGATGTATTTTATGGGTTTACTATATGTCTTGGATACTTATTTTCTTAAATAGTTTTTAGGTTTGTAAAATTGTTTGTAATACTTTTTTGTATTGTGTTTATCATGCCTATTTTATCTATCTTAATTTTGCTTATGTAAAGCGCTCTGAGAATTGACTTTTAAAAGCGCTATACAAAATAAAGTTATTATTATTATTATACTGAACCTGCTATATAAAGTAGATGATATAACTGTGTTGTATTGTTTTGCGTTGTAATTTATGTAGCATGACAATGAGCTAAGCCGTAGAAAAGTTGTTACGTATCAAGGACATTCTTCTTTATCCTTCTGTTATTTTTTCACTTTAGATGGCAGGTTAATGCTGTTATGTGACTAACCAGTACTGCATATCAAAAAATATGTAAATGAGTTTCTGTCAGGACCACTATCGTCAAATATGATTGACAATTAGCATATATTGGTGGTATGGTTCTGTTCTGGGCAAGAACTCCCTGCGCATCCATGCAGCCTAGCATGGATAAGAGCAGCAATACCCCCCCTTAGGGTAAACAGAACAGAACCTACATGAATGTATTGCAGATATCATTAATTATTAAAGATTTTGATGTACAACATAATTCGAGAATTTATTCTGATTCAAAGGGCAATCAGAATGCCAAATCCTGACTGACGAGAGGAGGAGCTGGGGATGGAGGAGGGTAATGAGCTCCTGAGAAACGCCATCGCTGCTGATAATACTGAAGGAGCTTGTATATGTATATGGTGATAGGCGTCGTATTCCTATAGGTAGAAGTGGATCAGCTGAGAGTCAAATATTAGATTGGATCTAAATAATTAAACAAGACACTTTTCTTATATTAGGATAATTTGAACTATTTGTTCAAACCAACACCACCGTTACTCAAATTTTCTATTGTATAAATGTTTTATATTTTGTTTCTGCAAATTGCATTGTTTTTATAAATATTATGCAAAAAAAACTATAATGGCGCAACATTAGAGAACAACTGAAGCGTCATATGAAATCCCTGATGAGAGAAGTGATACTAACTCAGACGTGTTGTTGGTGACGCTGTTATAGTGAACTTTTAAACCAAATGTAGGAAATCCTATTGAAATACCAATACAAGATTTCTAAAAAGAATCAATACGATTACTAACAAAACTTTATTTTGACATAGTTGCAGGAAGACAATATTGTTGGTTTTTTAATAAAATTAAAATTTAGAACATTTTATTTCAATCCAGTATATCTGGCGAAGGCTGTTTACATCAACCAATCACTGAGGTGCCTCAAGGATCAGTGCTTGGCCCGCTCCTCTTCTACTCATTCTGGGTCAAATAGCTTTTCTTACCACTGCTGCATCAATTACATGTCGTTCCAGCCTACACTGTAAAAAATTTCTAACCCTCCCAAATTAAAAATTTCAAGTGACCGATAACATCAAAAATTTTCATTGGCCCAAGTGCAATTCTTGTTGCATAGTCTGTTAACATTGGCTCAATGAGAAATAATACGTCAGACTAATTGAAAAATGTAGATGTTATCGGTCACTTGAAATTTTTGACTTGCGGATGTATTTTTTTTTTTATACAGTGTAACGACACCACAGAGTCTGAATAAATCTGGACTTGTGGATTAAAGAGCACCACCTTCAACTCATTCTTTTCAGGTTTTGTCATCTCAGCCAGGCTGATAACAGAGCTATGCACCATTCAAATGTCATTTTAAGACAAATTTGAATGTTGGCTTAATAATGACATCTTTGAAAGTTTATAAATTGATTAATTGATACATTGAAGATTACTCTTCTGAATTGAAAAGCACAGTTATCAAATTCAGATTTTTGCCCAGGCCCAGTGTCATTACCATACAACACTGACAACACTAACACCATCCAGGTCAGCAAAGAACCTGGGAGTAGTGCTGTTTAGCATAACTTTGCAAATCACATTTCTATTCCCAGTTATGCAGATGTGTGCTTTATAACACAGTTGCCATCTCAATGCCTGACTACTGAATTGCCAGCATTTTTACATGCTTATGGCAGTGGTACTTATGGAATCTGAAATAAATGTTGTAAGTCTGCGTTCAATGCTGCCAACTCTGATTAAGCAGCACCATGTGATACAAGGCACATAATCACATTTCACATTCACTGCTTACACTCATGGCAAAATGACCATTAACGCATTCACTTTACTCTGTCTAAGGCAACAGAAGGGGTAAAAGAAACCCTTTATACTAGATGTGGCTACTTTTAAAATGCCATCATTAGTGAAAGATTATTTTTGGCCATGATTTATATTTTTATATAAAAGATTGCTCTGGGACAAGGGTAGAACAATAAAATATGTAAATAAAAGACTTATCAAAGAAAATATCAAAAAATAAATAATGAATGTATGGTAAAAAAATAAATTTTCCATGTAAGTATTACTTTTTTTAATAAAAAAGAATCCCCTGGTACATAAATGCCTTATTCTGCACATAGTGAGCTGATAAGCTGTGACTGGTTATTTCATTCTCCAAATGAAGAACAAAGCAGTATCTTATCCAAAGACCAAAAGCGCCCTCAACAAGGAAACAACAGAATTGTGCAACTGTGATGCGAGTATCATGTATGATTAATATATTGAATGAATTACAATGATTCATTGATGTGAGACGTCTCATTGTATTTCAGCAGCCTGCATGGTAAGACACAGTACAAGTTCTAACACAATAACTAGTTACTTAATCTATTTCTCAGACCAGCCTCATCAAAACAATATGAGTCATTATAATGGTAACACTTTTGTTTTTAAGGTCTCAACAAAAGCTCATTTGAATCTAAACGTGTATTCATATTTCCTCTACAAAATGTGTCATGGTGTACTCTACATCCTTCATGTCTAACATTTAATTATAATAACTATGTGTCCTGCTACGGGAAATCTGCTTGCTTAGTCACAAGACCAGTAAAACACATGTGAAGCTGCTCATTTGTGAACTACAGTAAACTAGTCCAAACCTGACTTCTATCAGACATGTTTACAAGAGTTGTATAGGTGTTTTTATGATCAGAGGGAATATGTTTATGGTAAATTCCTTTATTGAGTTTGATATCAAATATATTTTAATGGCTTTCTTACTACCTAGCCAACATTTCCGTGTAGGCTCCATGTGGGTGTGTGATGGGCTGTCACTTGGGCCCTGCATGGGCAACCCAAATGGGGCCCATAGAAATGTGTCCATTGGCTCCACACAGGCATGTTAGCCCATAGTGGCACATAATGTGTCCATAGTGGGCTCTAATAGGGGCCATTTAGAGGTTCATTATATGGGCTCACTTGGGTCCCAAATGGGTGCTAATAATGGGGCCGAGGTGGGCTGCACACAAAAACCATATGGGACCCATAAATCGACCGATTATATGTTTTATATATCTGTTTTTTTTGGGGATGTTTTTCATTTTCACCATCCAGAGATGTATAGAATTCATGAATCATGTTCATGATGAGGTAATGAGTACATTTTTGCATTCCTGTGCGTTTGATCGCACTATTTTCTGTCATCGTAATGAATTAGCTGCAAGGAACATGAAATATATTAGCCTGTTACTGATATGTGATGTTTGTCAAATTATTTGGTGGGTTGCACAATTTTACGTGGTTGCATTACCTGTGCGTTTGATCGCACTATTTTCTGTCATCGTAATGAATTAGCTGCAAGGAACATGAAATATATTAGCCTGTTACTGATATGTGATGTTTGTCAAATTATTTGGTGGGTTGCACAATTTTACGTGATTAAAACAATCGTATAAAAAGTAAATTTGAACAAACCCACTGTATTTGCAGTTAATGGCTAAATATTTTTGTGCAACACATACGGTTTGCTTTTGAATTATTATTTCGACATTATGAATAAAAATGCTGCCCTCAAATGTTAATCTGGAGCCTTGCAAACTTAAAATAAAACTGTATATTGTAATTTCTGTAAGTTAAGTTTATTTATTACCAAGGCATTTGTCAGTAATAAACTTAAAATGAGGGGAAATGTGAATAACTGTGCTGCAGGTACGCCCTACATTTTCTGCTTGTGCACCTAAAGTTTTCAAAAATCTGGAGCCCTGTACATGACAATAGGCTACACCAGTGGGAATACTTCAAACATGTCAACTCATTTACGTCGACATCACCCCAGTGTGTCAATAACTGGAACTAGATGAAAACAAGGAGAGAAACACACGCTACAAACTATCCCCGCAGCATTTAGTGGACACTCTTATCTTTCTGAAAGAAAAAAAAAACCGTTAAAATTGAATAAAAGCACACAAATGCCATTTAAAAACAAACAAAAAATGTATTTGAATTTGTTTATAACTATAAGACACCCCAGAAGATGGGTCTTCATTGTTCAAAGTAAAAAAATATCTTATTTTATGATGGGTTACTTTTGTAACAAAAAAAACAAAAAAAACGTGAATGTGCGTTGAAGATTGATAGATTAATATTTTGTAAATATTTTTATTTTGCACTAAGCACTCACATCGCTTCATAAATTGAGGTTAAACCACTGGAGTCACATGGATTACTTCAATGATATCTTTATTACATTTATGGGGCTTGAAAGTGGTAGTTGCATAGGCTGTCAATGGCTGGATAAAAAGCTCTCAGATTTCATTAAAAATATCTTAATTTGTGTTCCAAAGACGAATTAATGTCTTACAGGTTTGGAACGACATGAGGATGAGTAATGACAAATTTCATTTTTGGGTGAACTAACCCTTTAAATGCTGTTTGAGAAATACTTTTTAATATTCGTTGAGATTTGTTATGAATAGTGGCCTGATATTTTGTGGTTTGCTTGCCAACAGTTTTCTCATTTCATTCACTTTATGAGGTTGTACATACTCACATACTCAATACTTGTTTTGTTTTATTGAACAGACAAAATATTGTTTTGAGCAAATGATTTTCATGTGTAATGTTCATTAAATGGGTTTTTTGTTTTTAATTCTATTGCACTTAATTCAAGCTGATGTTAATGTCATCACACTGACATTTGTTTATTCTCACACATGCTTGACATTTATAGCAGCAGCTTGTATCCTGTTGCTTTAATGGGTTTTAATGGGGGTTTTTAAAGCAGCAGTTAATTCTGTCATACTCATTTATACTATATACTTGTCAGACAATTCAATGAATTCATATTTTTGTGAATGTTATAATAAAGGTTAAAGTTATGGTTTATTTGTGCTCTGTTATTCCAGAATTTGTTTTAACAAAAAAACTTTTGTCATGTTAAGTTGTGTTGAAGTTGACTTAACTCATAATTTTAAGGCAACCGTGTAAACTTCTTAGTTAATTGTTACAACAAACTATATGTAGTTAAGATTACGTTGAGTTAACTCATAATGAAGTTGACGTAACTCATAATTTTAAGGCAACCGTGTAAACTTCTTAGTTAATTGTTACAACAAACTATATGTAGTTAAGATTAAGTTGAGTTAACTTAAAATAGTTTGTTCATATATTAAATTGAGTGAACTTAAATTTGTAAGTTAACTTAATCCCTTTGATTGCTTGAATAAGTTGATACAATATTTAATCTTAAGATATGACAACAAAACAACGTTAAGTTAAAAATAATCTTTGATTCAAATAACAAAATGATGTTGAAACAACAAAATCACTTGTTGTAAAAACTCACATTTTTAGTTTCAATGAACTCAAAATTTTAAGGCAACCAGGTAACTTACTTTTTTTAGTCAAACTAACAAATAATTTTTTACAGTGTGTTAGTTTTAATAAATAAAAATTATTTAAAAATCAAGGAAATTTCTCAGGCATTTCTTTCTTTTTGCTGTATCGAAAACGTACCGAACCGTGACACCACTGTGTCGTATCAAACCGAACTGTGAATTTTGTGAACCGCTAAATCCCTATAGCAGACCTATCAGAGTGCCTGTGATGACACCTGTCCACCGTCTAACGTGCCTAAAGTGGGCATGTGAGCATCAGAACTGGACCTTGGAGAAGTGGAAGAGGATTGCCTGGTTCGATGAGCCACCTGGGAGCCACCTGTGTTACCTGGGAGGTGGTACCAGGATGCACTGTGGGACGACATGCCGGTGGATGGAGTGTGGGCATTGTTCTGCTGGGAAACCGTGGTTCTGGACATTCATGTGGACTTGAATTTGAGACGTGCCACCTAACTAAACATTGTTACAGACCAGGTACAACTCTTTAGGACACTGGTGTTCCCTGGTGGAAAGTGGTCTCTTTCAGCTGCATAATGCACTCTACCACACTGAACACTTTGTTCAGGAAGGGTTTGAGCACCATGATGAAGAGTTTAAGGTGTTGCCCTGGCCTCCAAGTTCTCCATATCTCAATCCATTTGAGCATCTGTGGGATATGCTGGACAACAATTTTGATCCATGGCGGCTCTTCCTCGCAACCTAGAGGACTTGAAAGGAATTGCTGCTAACGTCTTGGTGCCAGAGACCACAGGACACTTTCATGGGTCTGTCGAGTCCATGCCTCGGTGGGTTGGTGCTGTTTTGGCAGCACACGGAGGACTAACTGCATATTAGGCAGGTAATCATAATGTTTTGGCTCATAAAGATGATTGAGCTTAATCAGATTTACCACTTTACCAGCTTAGATACCGGCTAACCAACAGTATAACAGGATTAATAAGAAAACTGCAAAAGAAATTATGAACATTTTATTTTTTATTATGCATCTTTAAACAATCAAACATTATTAATGTCTAACAATAATCATTACATGAAATAATCAAAATGGTTAAATGAAAACCCTTCACTTATTTTTAAAATGATCATAAACTGACAGTGAACATTATAAATGAAGATTAATGATTAATTTTAAGATTAATTTGATTGATTTTAGTAAACAGAGCCAAACTAAAACAGTGGCAGAAAATGACCTGATGTCAACAGTGCGCAATCAGATATACTCTGGACGCACAACAAATCTAAATCTGTAGTCATCAGGACAGGGGTTAGGCAGGCCCATACTGCTGTTATTTGGAATCACTGCCATGTCATTTTTGAATTCTTGGACATGAAAGACATTGTTTTGATTCTTACAGGTGAGAATCAATCTGTTGCTGAAGCGAATGGTGTTAGCGTAACTGTACTGATTACCATATGCTAAGAACCTTGCAACAGGAAAAGAAACACATGAGACACCATAGTTAGAGCATTCCTGAGCACTGAGAAAAACCTGGGCTTGCCACTGGACCGTCTTCTCTTTGTAAAGAGCACTAGGGTGAATCTGCGGCGCGGCTTACTGAGGGCCTGCTGCGGCGGCCTGGTCCTGGAAGAAGGCCCGTTTCTTCGTGTGAAGAGGGCGGCATTGCCCGAGACGCGAGCGTGGTGCTCGGCGGGCCTTATTGTCCATTTCTCGGTTTAGAGAAATGCGCGGAAGAAGATCGCGGATGTTTCGCCTGTGGTGGCGAGGATCCGTTTGTTTAGGCCTGACGCCCGCGAGATAACACCAGAGGATTTGAGACAAAGATTCCTGAAGGACGAAAGATTCTTCATTGGACGGGAGAGCTCATTTCGGAAATGTTAGGAAGGTAGGGCTGAGCCAAATGCTGCAGAAAACTGTAAAGGAATGTTAGGTGAGTTGACAGAGTGAGTATATATATGCTTCCTCTCATGCTGATAGGGTAGACATGGTAATTGTTTGATGACAAGTTGATTGATTGATTATTTGAACGTGCTCCTCCCGAACTTTGTTTATAAAACATCATTTGTTTTGCTTAGGTGGACGGAACCATTATTTTCCTGTTTATCACCGTAAGGCCGCTTTGAAACAATCTGTATTAGTGCTAAATAAATAAAGGTAATATGACTTGATTTGACCTGAGAGAAAGGGCCCAATTAGGGAATTTCAGCCTCCCCACCGAATGAAGAAGCAGGGGAGTAAAAATGTCATGGGGAGTAAGATTTCCATACAACACCAGCAACAGCGTGTGGAACTGGGAAGTGTTGTAGCTGGTGGCTACAATATAGCTGTGTAACCTTAGTCTATCTAAAGGTTTGAATACACTACCCGGAAAAAGTCTCAGATTACGATTGTAATCCTTGTTCCCTGAGAAGGGAACGAGAAGCTTTACAAGGGTTACAAGGATGCTTTGGGAACGACTCTGCGTGATTGTGTCTGAAGCACGTGTGTGAACTCAGTGCATTGGCATGGCGGAGCATCACAGGCGGGGTGACGTCAAGAGCAGGAAGCTATAAAGCGCACCCAGCTTCTAATAGGCCGAAGCAAGTAGATCACAGAAACGCAGGGAGTATGGCAGCAAAACGCAGTGTCTCGTTCACTTCTCAGGAAACAAGGGTTACAGTCGTAACCTGAGACGTTCCCTTTTGTTCCGCACCATGAAGTGAAAACCCTCCACTTCAATGCATACAATTTTCTTGTGGAGGGATATCTGGAGTGAAGTATGGTCTCAACAACCTCAGTTGAGAGACCTGAGTCTATGAGTTGGTCCCCCTCAGAGGCCAAACCCACAGGTTCCACAAGTCTGGGCAGGGGTGAAGAATCGTGCCTCCTGCTTGAGACAGAAGTTCCCTCCTGACCGGAATCTCCAAGGGAGAGTCGTCGAGGAGGAACACTGGGTCTGAGAACCACCCTTTGTTTGGCCAGTACAGACTTATACAGTCTCAGCGGACCCTCTCCAGAACTCCGGGAAACAGAGCAATCAGAGGAAAAGCGCAAACATCCTGAGACGCAAGCAGATCCACTTCCACTTGGCCATACACTCCTCATATGAGCTTCACCACCTCTGGGTGAAGTCTCCATTCCCCGGGCCTCAGTCCCTGTCTCGACAGGATGTCTGCTCCTAAGTTTTGGTACCCTGGAATGTACATCTAATGGTACATCTGTCATGAACATGACGCGATGACAATGAGCTCCTAACACAGGACCTTGGGACAAGAACCAAGGCTTCCTCCATATGCCAAGGTGTGGAGACACCTGCACGTAACCTTGATCATACGGAGTGGTTCCCCCTCGGGGGAAAACCCCTTGGGACTGACCAAATGCACTGACGCAATGTCTTGTGCCTGAGGCATGACCTCGCTGGAAACCTCTGCGCCCCGAAGCACAGAGGCTGGCAGGGATGGCAGACACTGAGAAGGAATGGGCACCACATAATGAGGTGGGAACCACTTACACTTCTCTTTACGGTCTTGTAAACGCGAGATCGAGCCACTAGATTCTTTATTGCATAAGACTTTCTTCTCTCGAGAACAAAAGTCAACAGGGGCAGAGCTAAAACTCCCGATAGTGCATTCCTGTACACGTCGGGAAATGTTATGAATGAATAAATGCTCCCTGTACGTGCATGCTCCTCGTAACCAGGGAACCATTTAAAGTCATTCCAAACACAACAAACTCACATGGAACCATGCACCTCTTTGATAGGAAATGCAGGACAAATCAAAACAAAAGGTGTTCTAAAATCGGCTCAAAATATCAACCATGTTAGATCTCCTCTGATTGGATGGAATCATAGTCTGAATCTGAAATCTGAAAAACAGAGTATGATGCTAATTGTGCGCGTCATGTTTACAAATGATTGGAATTCACTAACATACACACGTTTAACTATCAAATCAGATTTTTATGAAGCGTATGTGAATCTGGAGAAGAGTTTTCGGTTAGGTGCGTTTTACGCGCAAATTACTCATATAACTCAAATAATAACATTCAAAAATAAGTTAATATATTTACGATAGTTTAATGAATGAGCCCCATTGAATGTCATTGGCCAGTCTATTTACACTGGCGTGATTTTATGCTTCAGTATTCTTGGATAAAGTGGTTTTCCTCATAGCGTAAGATACTGACAAATAAATCAGCTTGCCATCAAGCAGTAATAACTTTCGTTAATACCTTTTATTTCTAAGGTGTGGCTTATTTATTTTTTAGATCCACAACCTTAAATATTCCAGTTTATCCGATTCATTCTCTAGACACAATAGGCCACCAAATACACCATTCCAGAGAATCACAAAGAATAGAAGAAAAAAAAGTGTGGTCTTCTGAAACTTACCTGAAAAAGTAAGGACATGACGATGGCACGCCTGGCTGACATCCACTGTGAGGTTTCTGGACTCATTTGTTATGTTTAGTTCTGGATAAATCATGAGGATCATACTGTGGGCACAAATAGTAAACTCTGCCTCTTCACTGAGGTCTCGTACATTAATGCTGAAATCACAACCATCTCCACTGTCAAACAGAAGACCAAGATCATCAGACAAACCCAGACTGTTATCCACAGAGAACTGAAGATCACTGGTTATGTTTGTACCTGCAAAGAAAATGTATAAAACATTAAAATGTTCCTCAAGTTCCTGAATCTGATAAAAAGCTGTGGTTAAAGCATCTAAAAAATGAAAAACATTTCTGTGGAAAACGTCTAGGTTACTAATGTAAACCCAGTTCCCTGAAGGAGGGAATGGAGACGTTACGTCAGACGTGAACCTAACAAATTGAGATTTCACCTGAGAGCCCAATTAAATTAGAATGTAAACAAAACAAGCCAATGGACATTGCAATGCGAGCAAATCTTGCCTCGCGAACCACCCCCCGCAAAGCGGCATGAATGGAAGCGCGCTGCATTCGCTCAGTTAAGTTTTCCACAGAGGAGCCGAGACGCTGTGTCCCAGCCATTCAACGTTGGTACAGCAATTGTGGCGAACGGGACGTGACATCTCCATTCCCTCCTTCATGGAATGTGGGTTATATTAGTAACCTAGACATTCCCCATTAATCAGTCATGTTCGATATTACATCAGACGTGAACTAACAAATTGGGATCCCTAACAAAACGCCACAGATGCTGCCCCTTCCAGTGCCCCGCATAAGCCACCTAACCCCCTGCACCTGCTGAGGTGGAGAAAGGTCCAGACTTTAATGCAGAGAGCGTGTCCATCACTGCTGTTTCTTCTGACACTGGGAAAGTGTGCCTATTCCAAATGGAAAGGGACGCTATGGAGACCACATCCTGCCCGTAGGGAAGTTATATGTGGAGATTACAATATGGACTGACCGTTAGGGCAGTGCTACATATCTTATAGAGATATGGATAGGAAGGTCTCTGTGGTAGATCCAGCCTAGCTAAGTAAATAACGGCAGAGACGGCTCTGCCAAGGGAAAGATGTGGGCTTGCCAACGGGGAAGCTGTTCCGTGGAAGAATACACATGTGGGATCACCCGTAGGGGAATCGCAAAACATGGGCACCTAGTCTAACCCAGGGGCTGACCTTCTGGGCATAAACACAAGTGCTAGACCTAGTATCAGACGCCTCCGTCGAGACACCAGGAGGGACCCCCCAATTACTAGCTACTCATAGCCAGTACATGCTAGGACACAGGTTCTACATGGAGATTGTAAAACTTTCTCAAATGTGTGGGGTGTCGAGCAGCCCGCAGCTGTCTGTCAATGAGGCCCCGTGCACCAATACCCTGGAGGAGGCAATGCTCTGAGGAAAGCATTAATCTGACCGGACATTTACGGGGTCTTCTCGGTAAGAAGAACATCAATCAACGAACAGACTCCACTTCAAAGCGTAAGCGTGCCTTGTAGAAGGAGCTCAAACTGACGTGATCGTGTCTAACACTTCTGGGGGTAGCCACCTATGTCCTCTGCGTCCTATCCAGATACCACCCGTGGAGGTTCCAGAGGTCTGGACGAGGGTCGCATAAGGTGCTCCATCTCTGAGAAAGCAGGTCCTTCCTCAAATAAATTTACCAGGGAGGGGCTGTCATGTGGAGCACCAGTTCTGGGAACCTCCTCCCTGACCTTGCACAGTGTCTGTGCGAGAAGGCTCACTGTGGGAAACGCATACTTGCGTAGGCCCCGAGGCCAGCTGTGTGCCAGCACATCCTTGCCGAGGGTCCCCTCAGTCAGGGAGTAAAACAACTGGCTGTGGGATGTGTCCAGAGAGGCAAACAGGTCTACCTTTGCGGCTCCGAAGAGTCTCCAGATCAGCTCGACTGCCTGGGACTGGAGTCTCCATTCTTTTGGGAGCATGGGCTGTTGTGGGAGTTTGTCGGCTCACAATTGATCTTGCCTGGAATGTGAATGGTGAAAACGACCTCAGATGCTTCTGACTCCAGACATGCAAAGGGAGTGTAGACCACCCTCATGGTTGATGTACGCAACAAGTGTTACCTCTGCGACCTTCGTGAAGACCCGAGGCAACAGTGACAGCCCGAAGGAGAGGACCTTGTACTGACATGCCCATCCCTCAAACGCAAAGAGTAAGAGTTTTCTGTGTCATGGGAGAATCGAAGCATGAATGTACACGTCCTTCAGGTTGATCGCTGAAAACCAATCTTGGGGACAAATTCATTCGAAGATGCATCTCTGCATTGACATCTTGAACGGGAGCTTGTGAAGGGCCTGATTCAAGACACACAGGTCCTAGATTGGCTACAATGAAGTATGGGCTGTAAAGCCCTGTCTTCATATCAGCTGGAGGGACCGGCTCTATTGCGTCCTTCGCTAGTAGGACTGTGATCTCTGCACGCAGGACAGAGGCATCCTTGTCCACCACTGAGGTGAACTCCACCGCTGAACTTGAGAGGACACCAGGCGAACTGAATTGCATAGCCGATCCTGCTAGTCCAAATGAGCCAGCGAGAGGGTCTGGGAAGCGTTATCAAGGCTTCCAGATGGCGTACAAGCAGGGTCAGAGGGACTACCGACGTACCCGCAATGGGGCAGCGTGGTGAAGCACAGGGGCCCGACCTGGAAGGCACAGTGTTCCGGAGTGGGGACTGAGTGTTCAGTGGCTTCACTGGCTTCCCTGGCTTCACGAGGCAGGGGGTGCATGAGAAGGCATCAGGAAAGATCAGGTGAGATCCCAATTCGTCAGTTTACGTCTGACGTATCGTCGAACATTACTGACTGAAGAGTCTGAAGAGCTGTAATTTTGGCAAAATCTAGCAGATGTCTTACCAGTATCGCAGGTCACTCCTGCATCCTCTGTATGTGTGCAGTCAGTAACACCCCAGCCTTTGAAGCAGCATTCCGACAGTATGCTCTCTGAGCCACTACAGTTCATGTCATCCAGCAGATTGGACCAGAGCCTTAAAAGTATAATAGAATAAAATAATACTATTGTTGTTATCACAATGTGTATCAATCAAATTATCTTCCTCATGTTGCACCATACCTTCACCATGTTGTCCTCCAGGCGTAACTGAGATTGCTCCAGGAAAACCCATCTGACGACACACCACTTGTGCTTCAGCCAGGTCCCATCCGTCATCACAAACTGTTCCCCACTGTCCATCATGATAGATCTCCACACGACCAGATGAAGGCAGATCTCCGACGAGCCTCACTCTGCCCTCTCGCTTAGGCTTTGACTGCTCATCTGCCACAAGCAATCCATGTATATATTATATACACTGCCCGGCCAAAAAAACTGGATCATTAATATGTTGATTATCATCATTATTAAGATTATTATGTTTCTACCATTTTATATGTTTGGGAACAGCTCTTTTAACCCCAATTGCCCAGACAGCAACATAGTATCAGCCCAGATCCGGCCCACATCTGCCCACACCTGGGCAGACACTATGTTGCTGTCTGGGTGATGGAGTGTGTAGCTTTTCATTTCTTAAACAAACATTTAGGAACACACCTATTTGGCACACCGTCTGTTAAATTTACCTGACCAACCCTCAATATCTGTGTGCCGAACTATGCGACGCACAATAAGAGAATGCATAAGCTACATTGTAGTGAACCGCAGAGCACAATCGATTTCCTGGGTAGACTATGAAATAACATTTTGAAAAATAAAGCCAGAGATAAAGAGTAATTTTATATTTATTGCTATCTATCATCATCAGAAATGAATTAAGCCAAATACCTAGACTGTTTTCTATCATATTAAATTTGTAGGCCTATGACATCTTTAAATTTAAATTCTTAAATTTAGTCAATAAAATTTGAGTTTGAAACTTTAGGCTGTTTCAACCAAAAGCATCTTGTGCTGCATAAAGAGCATCTAAATTTGCTTTTAAATGTATTTACACAATTTAATGCTGCTCACAGAGGTCAGTAAATGCCTTTTAACAGCAATGCAAATGCATAATGCAATTTGATTAATTTTATGTTTTCATGTTTTTAACATTTTGAAAACAGAAATATGAAATAAATTACAAGATGAAACGATTAGGAAATATCGATTTCATCTAAGGCGGTGGCTGGAAGTCAGTAATAGTTTTTGTGTTTCACTTACCTTCAGTTATTCTGCTCACTATCATCAAGTGTTTTTAATAATCAAACAATCATCAATCAATTAATCATTTAAGTAACTAATTAACTGATTCAGTGTTACTGGTTGCTCCCATATAACACTAGGTGGTGTTAAAACAAAGCGTCTTGCTAGCCTGCGGTGGACATCCAACCTGGCCCACATCTAGTGTGACCTCAGAAGCTACGCCCATGTCCAAATACGGAACATTCTCATTGGCCTGTTTTTTTCCAAACCAGTTCAGCGGAAACTCTGCCCTGCAGCCGATTCTTAAGATTTTATAGTACTGATGTCAATCACAGTACTGATTGCCTACACCAAACACTGAAACCTACCCGTCACTGTAACATTGATCCTAAAAAACCCTTTTAATCTAGAACCTACATACTGAAACTCACCTAATGTTAGTTGGATGTTCACCGCAGCATGCCCTACTTCGTTTATTTAACACTGGGGACCGATGACTCAAATACTGTGAGTAGCATAAATATAATTCAATTTTTCAATACATAAAAAGCGGCAATTGCTTATGTATTATTCAATATTGTAATATATTAACACAATATATTATTATGTACATTTTTCAATTCATTAAAACAATTTAATTTATCTCTTTCCATAAGGGCAATGCAATTACCTTTGAAGAAAATAAATAATATAAAAATCAACATTAATTGCGGGTGCAAAAGTCATGGTGATTCAATGCAATTGCAAGGATGCATTTACATTGTTTTAATGGTTGCTTGCTACCTGGGTATTTTGGATACATATATTTATATAAATGGTTCATGAAAATGTGCTCAGAAAGCCCAGAACAAACAAAACAGAGCAATTTGTAAAATGAATAGACTATATTAAAGGACAATATAGGCTGTGTAAATCAGATAGCAGCTTTGCATGCCCAATAATTTTACAAGATAAATTCTTATATTTGTAAACACATGCCGTTTTTGTCTAATATTTATACAGAACATACAAATGATTAAGGTATGAAGGTCATATTATAATTCAAATTTAAAGCAGTGGTATGTTCAGATACTAACCAAACAGAGTCCAACGCTGTGCTGACACAGGTAGAAACAGCAAGGCCCATACAAGGTACATGTCCAATCGCTTGGCGGAAACTCTTTAAACCAGCAAATTAGGATGGAAAAGATTCATGAAAGACTAACAATTCCTCTTGTATCTCATCTAAATATCTACCAAATCAGGTCAAGCATTGTGAGATAGGTATCACTTACATGTTCTACCACTGTCCAATCAAATTTGAGGACTACCTTAAATTTCATTTCACGAGAAAACAAAACCTGTGGTGTGCAGACAAAACCTGTTTGACTGGCTTTAGGTTTGCCACACACACACAAAATCACAATAATACAAAGAGTAGGTTCACTTACGTAACTATACGGCAAAATATAATGCGATATACTACATAATACATTTCCATATACTGTATGGGAAACTAGTGCTTATATTTTTCAATTTACTGCAATATATGCATTGACCATGTATGGTTAATATTGATTCATATCATTGACCATGTATGGCTATATATTAATACATTTAAAAAAAAAATTTTTTTTTGAAATAAAGACAAAAATAGCATTACATGTAATGTTCATAAAGTTTTATCCTTTATTGTGTGCATTTATTGCGCATACATGTTCCCATATAAATGTGAATGTATTGTACACGTAACATTCATGGAATGAGTTATAGCAGATTTCTACACAGCAAAATCCCCCGTGTTAAATTAACACTGCTCTGTGTTTATATAGTCCACACTCAGGGTGTTATAAGTAACCCTGAAGCAGTGTTGAAGTTAATGAGATAATTAAGTGATTAACTGAGTGATGATTGAACATTATTGAAGACACCTGATGTTAACAAGCATAATCACTAAGGAGAAAAATCACACATTGTAAGTCACCATTATGGTGACAGTGTATGCTACAGTTGGGCTCTTACATTTTTTACTTTAAATTTAGTTTGGCTGCTGTAATTCAGTTATAACTGCCAGATGCAACAAAGAGAAAAAGTGATCTGATGGTGTTGGTTGTGTTTTAAAGGTGAACTAAGTAACTTTTTTTACCTTAACTGAACAGCTTCGGAGTCATTGGAATGGTTATATTACTTATTTCGGGTTGAATGGTGGTCGTTTCGCACCCCCAGTCTTATGTTTCATCAGAATGTTTTGAAGTTCGCTGTTTGTATCAGAAGTTGTTGCTTGTGGAAGGCAGCATGTAGTTGTATCCCTGTTGCTAATGTTTCTGATTATGGAGTCTCCCACTATCAGAGTCCTGGGCTCGGCTGCGCTCTGAGCTGAGGGCCGCTGTCAGCTCGATCTTGAGCGCCAGTTAGCATCAGTGTTAGCTACTGGCTGATACAGTCTGTGTTCGATCATATTCATCACGTTTGGGGGTTCCTCATTTGCATTCATTAGTACTTCAAATCTGTTCTCAAGATGTATAGGTGTTGGTAGGAGACCAGTGTTTGCAATCTTTGTCAGAGCTGTATCTGGGGTAGAGGATGCTACTGCGGTAATATGTGATGCTCGTGACAATCTGATGTCTCGAGTGCCTTTTGGTCTCGCTCCCTGTTTGTGCCATCGATTTGTAAGTCGATCGGCTTGTTTCTCTACCTGTCGAGGAGCGCTTGTTTCATGGGACTCACCGGCTATATGCTGAGGGTGTCCCTGACGAACCTCTGTTTTGTGTTCCGTCTGGTTTGGTGGTCCCGTAAATAACTTTGTTTCATGAACTGCAATCCTTTGTAAAAGTCTGTTGCAGTTAGTGCAGCAAGTAGATTCCAGAAGAGGCATTTTCTTATCCTTGTAGGCAGTTGTGTTTTCGTTTCCCCGGAATGTAAGCTGGTCGGGTAGAAGAATTCTGCGTTTTTGTAGTAATCCAAACTTTGTCGTTTGAGCACTGTGCTGATTTGAAGTTAAAGTTAGGTGATAAAAGGAGCTAAAATTATAAAAGTATAGAAGATAAAATATAAAAGGGATAGAGCAAAGCGCGGAGCTGTAAGCAAGAGCGTCCGAACAGTAGCTGAGCAGGAAGGCTACAGACTTAAATATGTCAATATTTTTATTCACATGCTGTACCATATCTTATCATTTGTGCATCTATATGTTATGAAGGGTATTACTGAATATGAAATTACATTCTGATATATAAGTAAATATATTTTCAATATATGAAATCAGAAATTTCTTATGTATTATTCAATTGATTAAAATATATTTACACAATATATTATTCTGTGTATATACCAAATATACCATTAAATAATTTAATATATTAATCATTCATATTTTAGGAAGTATATTTATTTGAGAAAGGTAATTTCTGAGCATATTCTTTGTTCTCAAAAGTCTTTGATTAAATAAACCGGTCTGTTTGCTTTTTCATTGTATTCATATTCACGAGAACATTCCAGGGTGTTGGCATTCCAGTGACGTCTGCGATTAGACCTGGCTTTGAACCGGACTTGAGCATGACGCAGCTGAAACAAAGCGTTACATATTGCTGCAGAAAAAAGAAAAGTGTGTATTTAAGGTCACATATATTATCAAATGAGACTTTTGCTCAGTGATAACTAAACGATTTTGGATCTGAGCAAAAATTAAAACAACAACAATAAATTCTACTTTAGCAATCAGTGGGGAGGAGTTAAACAATACTACAGTTTAAAATATTGAATTGATTAAAATGTCTGTGATCATTTAACCATAAGCATGCAATATTTCATTAATTTTGTTTATGATGGGGCATAGTTTTATTTATATGCTGTCATAAAATACATCGTAATTTATTCCTGCTGTAATCCAAATCTTCGGGATGTGATGCTTGGTGTGAGGAACTGTTGAAGAGTGGGATTTAAAAGTTGTATGTGAATATTTATGACAGTCTAATGCAGTTCAACCTGTGATGCAGTTGATTGAACTGCTTGCTGTTATACTCACTCAGTAAATGCTCAATCTTTAATTCTCAGACCTGTCTCTCTCAAGTTATAACAGCAACAGATCCAGATTCAAACTTTTAATTCAGGGATTAAAAATAAACAATAAATAAAAAAATAAATGGTCAAATGACTGTCAGAGTGGCTGCCAAACAAAAACGTAAAATTAAAGTGAAATATCCTAAATAAAGTGCAAAAAACTTTACCAGAAATATTTGACAGAAAACTGTTGTTTTACAGGTATTTCCTGACTTAATTCAAATGACTGGCAGAAAGAGAACATTAAACACATGGGCGTCAGTTTGGTTTGAAATGTGCTGGGGACAGAGACGCATTCGGAAGTGCATTTTCAGAAGTGCTGGGTACAATGACGCATTCTTTTTTTTTCATAATTTTAAGGCAACCGTGTAAACTTCTTAGTTAATTGTTACAACAAACTATATGTAGTTAAGATTACGTTGAGTTAACTTAAAATAGTTTGTTCATATAATATTGAATTAAGTTGAGTGAATTTAAATTTGTAAGTTAACTTAATCCCTATGATTGCTTGAATAAGTTGATACAATATTTAATCCTAAATTATGACAACAAAATCACTTGTTGTAAAAACTCACATTTTTAAGTTCAATGAACTCAAAATTTTAAGGCAACCAGGTAACTTACTTTTTTTAGTCAAACTAACAAATCATTTTTTACAGTGTAAAGATAGTGTGGGACATGGTGGGTCAATTCCACTAGCCGCATGTATGATATGCAATAAACGGCAGACATTATCTGCCTGCCAATTGTGATCTAATTCTCTATTAATACCTTTGGGTTCACTAACCAAGCTGTTGGGAGTTTGAACTGCCACAATATTTGAATATTTTTCCCTGCTCTTCAACCTGAGAACTAAGAAATGGCTTGGCTTGGCACCATTAAAGTAATAGGTTCTTCTAACCTTGTGCATCAAAAACTCTGCTCTGTGCTGCAACAAGGAGTTAAGCTCTGTACCACATTTATTTATTTATGTACATTCTCAGAGGGCGAAATCGTTGAAGACCCTCTAGCCTATTTCATTTAGTCTTCAGGGCACATTGGATTTAGTCTAGATTTGTTTAAGTGGGATGCAAAGGAAATAGAGGAGTCCCTTATGCAACCCTTTTTCTGTCAGGACCACTACCGTCAAATATGATTGACAATTAGCATACAGTTTGGATTGGCGGTATGGTTCCGTTCTGGGCGAGAACTCCCAGCGCATCCATGCAGCCTAGCATGGATAAGAGCAGGGAGAGCAGCAATAATCCCCCTTGGGGTAAACAGAACCAACATGAAAATTTGCTAATATATTTAATTCAAGATTTTAAAGTACAACATTATTCGATAATTATTCTGAATCAAGGGGAATCAGAATGTTAAATCCTGACTGGGAGAGGAGGAGCTGGGGATGGAGGAGGGTAATTAGCTCCTGAGTAACGCGATAGCTGCTGATAATACTGAAGGAGCTTATATGTATATGGTGATGGGCGTCGTATTCCTATAGGTAGATGTGGATCAGCTGAGGGTCAGCTGATGCGAGCTTGACTAACGTGACCTGCCAGAACTAACGCTACGCTTGATATAGTTTCCCAGAGAAAGCGAGGATCATCGACCGAACCAATATTTACCTCTATGAACCAGCTTTGAGCATTGCATTTGTCAGACATATGAGAGAAACAGGCACAGAAGAGGAAGGTTACAGGTGAGGTGGTCTTCACTCCAGATTGGTCTGTTCCCCATTTCTCTTTCCTCTCACCCCCTCATGCCAGAAATGTTTATCTGGAGTTGAATTAGTAAGGATGGAGCTTATATACACCAACTTCCTTGTAAGGTAGTAAAACATGTTTCTTATGTTTAAAATGGAACGTATACCATGCTTACACATGACGCAATCCACTTCCCATATAAAGAAACTGTCCTTCAGTGTATACATTTGTGGTACATTTGCATCCGTGGGAAAAAATCGTTTCATTGTGAAGAATATGCCAACTGTTGATGTACACATCATCATTCCAAACCGATGCATCAGTGAACATATGTTGCATTGCACACATACGTCTATGCAAAATATTGCTCATCCCATATCTCTCCTCAGCACACATGTACAACATACTCTGACTTCACAAAATACATTATGCAAATTACTATGAACATTGATGAAGAAATATAATATTGAAAAATAACAATACAATTTTAGTCTTCATCTTTATTTTCTAACAGTAAGATATTGAAACTCCAACTAGAAGCCTTAATTGGTGCAGACACAAGAGAAATCAACACTGTGATCGGATAAAGGACATGGTTTTATTACAATACTGTGAATTTCTGAATATGAGGCATTAGATAAAATAATATAATCAAGTCTAGAGTAACTTTTCTGTCTAGAAAAGTAAAAAGTGTACTGCCTCGTCAGGATACATCAATTAAGCTGACATGAATTTACGTAGGTCAGCAGACGATAAAGACTGGGTTGGGAGGTTCTGTGTACAATAACGATCAAGAGATACGTCCACTACTGCATTCATATCAGCACCGATAATAAGAAAACAATCCTGAATCTGTAATAGAACTTTAGTGAGAGCAGGGAAAAAAATTAGATGGGGCATAAATCGAAATAAATGCAAAATTATGACCTGCTATACATGCTTTAATATATGATACTCTACTATCCTCACAGCTATATCTTTCTAAGATGTTAAAAGAAAGCTTTCGTTTTAATGCTACAAGTGTACCATGTGATTTACTATCCAATGAAGATGATGCAGCTACATAATAAAACTTATTAGAGAACATTTGGACATCTGGTTTCCTCAAACTGTGATAAGGCAGTAAACTGAGTCTTTAAAGCATACCTAATACTTCAGAGGGAAAAATACCCACCCAACCTGGTTGCCATAAACTCCACGGACACCCAACTTCCCACAGAAACAGGAGAACATCTAGAGGAATTACTTCTAATGAACACAAAAAAAATAACAATAATAATAAAAGAAAGAAAGAAAGAAAGAAAGAAAGAAAGAAAGAAAGAAAGAGAAAAACACACACATATGGGTGAACCAACGCCCAACTAATGTACAATGTGACCCCAAGAAGGGCGGCAGAAACAATAGCACCGCCCACCACCACTCCTTTTAACAGTTAATATGTATTGTTGCTGTTTGAGCATAAACAACATAGGGGTGGTGTGGCGCAATGGATAAGACACATGCCTTTGGTGTGAGAGACCCGGGTTCGAATCCACTGTGAGACACCAATGTGTCCCTGAGCAAGACACTGAACCCCTAGTTGCTCCAGAGGCATGCGACCTCTGACATATATAGCAATTGTAAGTCGCTTTGGATAAAAAGCGTCAGCTAAATGAATAAAATGTAAAATGTAACAACATCTGCAAAGTTACGACGCTCAAATAAATGCAGCCTTGGTGAGCAGAAGAACTCTTTTAAAAACATTAAAAATCTTACTGATCCAAAACTTTTGAAAGGCAGTGTAATTAGCAGTAAATAAGCTCTTCTAGTGTTTTTTATAGCTAACTAATGAACTGTGAACACTGGATAACTTAAATGCAACATTAAGTGATATTGTTCATAAGCTAATGTGAACTATTGTTTTATTGTAATTACATGAGTCATGATACGGATTTCGATAAGTTGTACTGTATCTCTCTACATACCTTCTGATATTCATGCATGTTTTTCTAGATATAATTTGTATTAAAGTGGAAGAAAAGACTCGTGCTCCACACTGCTGCTTGAACTGAGGCGCTACAGCAATCACATTTAAGAGCATAAAAACGCCATTTATTGTTTGAATTTCATAATAAAATGTACAAAAGCTGTGACTTTGTTTCTTATCAGAAGTAACAAAGCACAGAGCTATATTTGCATTATTGGATGGGAGGCGCTAAAAATAATGTTTGATGTAGGGAAAAACCACAGATCAGGTTTTCAACCCTGGCTAAAGCGTTATTGTCACGTTAACTTGCTCTTAAAGGGTTAGTTCACCCATTCACGAGTTCACACTTACATATAATTTGAGGGGGTAAAGTTTAATGCGTATTTGGTGTGTTGTCCGGGGGGAGGGCTCCGAACTCGGAGCTCGGCCCAAACCCAGAGTACTCCCCCCCTTATGTAAGTGCTTAGGACTAGAAGCGTGGAGAAGGGGTGGTGGAGGGATGCTGCAAAACTGTCAATGGAATGAGGTGAGACTGCTGAGTGTATATACACCTCTTACCATTGATTGCTGAGTGCTCTCCACTTGTGTTAATTATCTGAACGTGCTCCTCCCGAACTTTGTTAATAAAACATCATTTCACGAGTTCACACTTACATATAATTTGAGGGGATAAAGTTTAATGCGTATTTGGCGTGCTGTCCGGGGGGGAGGGCTCTGAGCTCGGAGCTCGGCCCGAACCCAGAGTACTCCCCCCAAAGGCTAAAGAGCAGAGGACAGCCGCCAACAAAGACCCCCCCAAATGAGTGCCGAGTTTGGCGGGCTGGCATCTCGAGAAAGGGTCTGGATGTTTGGCCAGGGGGGCCCGTGATGGCGGCTCACTGTGCCTGGACTGACGGGCCCTGCTGGCCTGCAACGGGGAGCAGTTGTAATTTGGAGCGACCGATCGGGAGAGTTTGCGCCTTCTTTCTCCGCTGTGAGACCAATGCTCGCTGGACAGAAAGAGGAAACAGGAAAGAGGAAAATGAGAGCTTGACCGGGAGATTTTCTCACACTGCGTCCACTGTGAGACCAAATGCTCGCTGGACGAAAGAGAAAACGTAAGTGCTCTACCGGGAAAGTTCCCGCTGCGTCCGCTGTGAGACCACTGCTCGCTGGACAGAAAGGGGAAACAGGAAAGAGGATAATGAGAGCTTGACCGGGAGATTTTCTCACACTGCGTCCGCTGTGAGACCAAATGCTCGCTGGACGAAAGAGAAAAAGTAAGTGCTCTACCGGGAAAGTTCTCACTGCGTCCTCTGTGAGACCAAATGCTCGCTGGACAGAAAGAAAAAACAGGAAAGAGGAAAATGAGAGCTTGACCGGGAGATTTTCTCACACTGCAATGCTCACTGGACAGAATAGAAAATGTAAGTACTCTACCAGGAAAGTTCTTGCTGCGTCCTCTGTGAGACCAAATGCTCGCTGGACAGAAAGAAAAAACAGGAAAGAGGAAAATGAGAGCTTGACCGGGAGATTTTCTCACACTGCATCCACTGTGAGACCAAATGCTCGCTGGACGAAAGAGAAAACGTAAGTGCTCTACCGGGAAAGTTCTCACTGCGTCTGCTGTGAGACCAAATGCTTGCTGGACAGAAAGAAAAAACAGGAAAGAGGAAGATGAGAGAATGTGTGAGACGAAATGCTCGCTGGACGGAAAGAGAGAGGCCCCAGGTGGACGACCCAGGGGGTTTTAATCAATAAGGGTTTGGTGAGCTTTTTTAATGTGGAATCGGTTGTCCTATATAGCTTTGGAAAGCATCTGAGGACCATCTCCCAAGGGCTTGGATCTGCTGTTGGGAGAGGCCTTTTTGGGCTGCTGAAGTTGCTGCCCCGATACGGAATGAGTGACTTGAAAAATTCTTTACTGGAATGCCTGACTGTTGGAGAACAGATTTGAGGTGTTTCTGGAACCAAAAACGTGACGCGGGTTTTTTAGATTCATCTAAAAATAGGGGTTCCAGAGGAGATTTAGCATGAGAGCTTCTCCATTGCAAATATGCCAGAATTGACTGGTATGGTTGGATTGGCGATGAGAGGTTAAAAATGTAGATGAAATTACCTTTTTTGGTTTGGTCGGTCTTACTTTGTTTAATCACATAGGAAATTGTTTCACCATCTAGTACTGATAAGTCTGAGATGGTGGGGTGGATTTTTGGGTCGAATTTGGAAGTGATGGCGAGTTCCGAGCATCTAAGAAAACCAAAAAAGGCTAGGACAAACATGGCGTCGAGTGTGCGAGCGGTACTGATGGGCTGGTAGCCTGTGCGGAGGGCGTGAATAGCCTACATTTGGTGAGAATGTCTAGCGTTATGGGTTGTCTGGCGTCGGAACGGGTGGGCTGGGATCTTTGAATCCCTTTGATCAGGAGGGAGGTTTGTGAATTGTTTATCTCAGGGGAAGGAGCTCCGTACATCAATTTATGGAAAAACTGGATGCCGCTCAAGTAACCTTTGATGGACCTGACTTGAAGGCCCTTAACGCTATTAAGGTAGGAAATAAAAGAGGTGATTGAAAGAAGAGAAAAATCAGGGAAAGGCATGTTATAAGAGACATGGAATGTTTTGAAACATCTCCAAGCAGTCACGTAGGATTGGAGGGTCCTGGGAGAAACTGCTTGGAGGATATTGTCGAGCGATGCGTCAAGCAGGGGTTTTAACGGGTGGGTTACGGGAATATTAGTTCTGAATAGCGAGGTACTGGAGTTGGGAATTGATCCGCCTCTGGAGCCAGCATCCTGAATTTCTGAAACAGAAAACGGACAGGTGTCAGCGATTTGGTTTTCTGACCCAGGGATGTGTTTAGCAATTATGATGAATTGGTCGCAAGCTGAAATCCAGGTGAGACGCCTTAAGGGTGGCATCAGAGCAGGTGAATGGGAACGGCCTTTGTTAATGCAATGCACTAAAATGCTACTAGCGGCCCATTCTTTCCCCCACAGAAAAGCTGCTACTACGAGAGGGTAAAGCTCGAATAGAGCTGAGGATTGAGATATGTCCTGGAGCTGCGAACCAACGACCTTGAAAAAATCCTCCAAAACCGATTGAGGGGGCGGCGTCTGTGAACAGTTGGATATCGGTCGGGGACGAAACAAGGTTGTTATAGAAAAAAGATAGGCCGTTCCACTGCTTTAGAAATGTTAACCATAGCCTGAGTTCGTCGCGACATGCTTGAGTTTTGGAAATGAGGTCCTCTAGCGAGTGGATGGAGGACGCTAGTGAGAGGAGATGCGATATGAAGGGGCGGAATGCTGCGGAATGATGCGCATTGCAAAGTTTAAATGTCCGAGCAGGGATAGGAGGTCGCGTTTGAACAATTTGATTTTTCAAGGAGAGTGGAAGAGACGAGAATTATTCGATAAATTTTCTCTTTGGGCAGGGATGCTTGGAACTTGTCTGAATCCAAATTAATTCCTAGGAACTCAATGGATGTTGCAGGGCCCATGGTTTTTTCCTCTGCGATAGGAATTCCTAGCTCAGAAAAAACGTTTTGGACTGTGAGGATGTGCGCGGCTGGGATGGCATTGGGAGACGAGATTATTAAAAAATCGTCTAGCAGGTGAATGAGGTGGGGAATGGCGTAGTTGTTCGACAAAATCCAGCAGACGGCTTCTGATAGCATGTCGAAAATTTTAGGGCTGCTTTTGCATCCGAAAGTTATACGCACTGCGAAATAATATTTCCCGAGCCAGCGAACTCCAAATAGGTGCCATGAATCTGGATGGATGGGCATTAAGTCAAGTCAAGTCAAGTCAAGTCAAGTCAAGTTTATTTGTATAGCGTTTTCAAATACAGATTGTATCAAAGCAGCTTCACAGTAATAACATGAAAATAATACAACAAAGTTTGTTTCTAGAAGAAAATTGCGTCACAGTCCAGCTTAAGTAAGCTCACTGATGGTTAATTTTTGTTGTAAAAAAGGTATTAATTTAATGAATTAATTTATGTAGTGTTTTGGGTGGTTGCTAGGGTGTTGCTGTGTAACTGTATAGCACCAGGGTTTGAAATTAACACCCGCCAATTCGCCAAATGCGGGTAAAACGAACTGTGACGGGAAACGCCGTCAAATCACGAGACAATTTGCCGTGTTTCTATGTTTACTCACTTTGCTGGGGAAGTTCTAACTTGAACACACTCGTCACTACACAACAAATAACGGCGCGCTTGTTCATTTGCATTGAAGCAATACACTCCACCGCCTTGCTCTCTTTTTTTTAATGATACGGCGACCACCGAGATCTACACTCTTTCCCTACACGACGCTCTTCCGATCTAGAGAGAGAGAGAGAGAGAGAGAGAGTTAAGAGAGAGAGAGGATCAGCTCACAGGTGTGTTGACGCCCGGGGCGTCTCTGGCTCTGATTTGAGCCTGACTATCATGTCTTTAAGGACGCACGTCAGATGTCTGAGAGCTTCACCGGGGCCGAGCGAGCGGTTGTCAGAGCTGCTGATACACCACTGAAGGTGTTTCTCTCTCTCTCTCCTGCGGTAGAGGAGCTGTGTTGTGCCGCAGGACAGAGAGACTCAGAGACAGAGAACAAAGTCTCGCTCAGCAAACCTGCAGCTGATACTTGCGGGATCAAAGGAGCAACAAGCGGCCCTTCCGCTCCAGGTGTTTGACGGACAGCTGACTCGGGCCCTCCGGTAGAGCCCGCCTCATACACCACAGCACAGCCAATCAGGAGTGTGTTTCCCGTTCAACGCCGTAACTCGTGCTTCACTATCACAGTGTGATACAGCGGTGAAGAAATCAACTAGCTAGTCACGACTGTCTCCTGAAAACATACTGTCGCAAATTGGTCGTTCAACCACGTGGTTAATGATGTCACGCAGGTGTTGGAGTAATAACTACTGTTAATGAATCTGTTAGAGACCGAATTAATGCGAGATGTTTTGCTATAGATTACGGATATGGCATCTGTGGTTTTGCTTTATTTCCAGATTCACTCATAGTCTCGTTCTTACACACTAGAGCTCGTTCACACCCGCGCACTCTTCAACAACTACACTTTAAATCTCGACAAACTAAAAAACTTAAATGACCTTTGTATGTATTCTAGATAAAGATATAGATTGCACTGAGTGTGAGCTTGATTATATTCCTCAAGATCAGGATTTATTCAGTCCACATGTCATGACACCGACTCGTTGAACTGATGATAACGACAGAACTTGCGATCATAGAAATGATTGATGCTTTCGGGAAACACAGCCCTGATTGGCTCCTGAGGCTTGTGTGGACCAATGACATTTGGAGAAATAAAACACGGACAAAATAGCTTTATTTTCGTTGATCCTGGTCGGGACGCTCATAATTCCCGCCTGTTGTGGCTTTGATCAGATTCGCTGTCGTTGACACACGTCTCATTCCCTCTTTTTTTTTTTTTTTTTTTGAAAACTTTTTGAGGACACTGTCCCAAGTGGATGAATGTGAAAACACTGTATTAATGATGACACGTTTAGTCATGTGACGCATATATATATATCTGTGGTTATAACGGCAGGGATGAGGCTTTCATAATGTTGGTAAAAAAATAAATGTTACTTTTACAATCTTCATATTTCATTCCTGCAAAGATGACAGATGATTTACTCGCTGTAAAGATCGAGTCCGAGTCAAAGCACAAGTGCTGAGATATAGAGTAATTGTGCTAGAAATATAGCCTGAGAATTATTGTCAAAGTGAGCTTTTATAATATTTCACACATGCATAGGAAGATTGTTTAGTAGGGGTGTAACAATATATCGCAATACAAAAATGCAACAATATGTATCGTGGATAGTGACAATCTGCATTTTATATAATTCACTCAAAATAAAAATTCAAGTTTTCAGAGTTTTAGTGCCAGAACTGCATTAAACTACTATATATAATGTTGAATATAATGTATAATAATGCAATGGGGGAATATTAGTGTGTCCTGATAATGCCAGATGTCTGATGTTACCAGTAAAAGTGTCCTACATTATTGTAAATATATCTAGTCAGTGACAGAGATCAAGCATATTCATCTCCAATAATTCAGTATTTTCATCTTCAGAATCATGAATATCACACACACACACACACACACACACACACACACACACACACACACACACACACACACACACATAGAATATTAGTGATATATTGATATATATATTGATTATATAAAGGGCCAGGGAAACGAGCTGCTTTTATTGTAACCCTTTTATTAGAATTTGGGAGAGTTAATGCAGTTTAAAACCTTGATTTTGCATTAAATGAAAATGAAACATATACAGTATGTAAAGTAAAAATGCAAACTAATGTAATATTTAAGAAAAATAGAGTTGAAAGTAACAGGGTTGCAGTCGCTCAGGGATTAGTGCAGCACAAAATAATCATTTTCTTGGTAACACTTTACAATAAGGTTTATTAGTTAATATGAACTAAGAATGAACAATACTTCTACAGCATTTATTAATCTTAGTTCATATTAATTTCAACATTTACTAATACTTTATTAAAATCAAAGGTTGTATTTTTTAACATTAGTTAATACACTGTGAACTAACATGAATTAAAATTGTACTTTTATTGCAACCCTTTTATTATAATTTATGATGTTAATGCAGTTTAAAACCTTGATTTTGCATTCTAACGAAAATGAAAGTGCTATAAAAATGCAAATTAATATAATATTTAAGAAATAAAGAGTTGCAAGTAAGGGTTGCAGTAAATAAAGCTGTTAGTGTCATAATATTCATTTCTTTAAACATGGTAATTGAATGTTTAGTTTGACGGCTGAACTTGCTAAATGCCGTCAGCATTACACTGTGTGTCAGGATAGAGAACACGGGATAGGGTTATTTAACTGTAAAGATTATAAAGATTATTTAATTTGAATGATTTTTTTTTTTTTAAATGTGCGTTAATAATTAAATTTAATATTAATTCAACAAATGATGTGGTTATACCACTGCTGTTTGAAGGTTGCGATCGCCTGGAAACAGGAGTTACTGATATTGAACGGATGAAGAGTTCTCCGAGAGCATGGGATCTTTGGTTTATTGTTTTACTAAAGTGGTGTGTGTCGTGTGTGTGTGTCCAGCGCACTGCTGTTGTGATGTCAGGAGTCTTTGTTGCGAGCGGCAGTAAAGGACACATTCTGTGCAGATCCAGAGAAATGACCCCGCCGCGACCCCTGACCTCTGCTTTCAGTGTGTGTTTGAAGACAGCATGGGGTTCCCACAGCAGCGGGGGAGTGTGTGTGTGTGTGTGTGTGTGTGTGTGTGTGTGTGTGTGTGTGTGTGT
>FLSR01004887.1:658152-668558 GCA_900092035.1 Leuciscus waleckii
TGTGTGTGTGTGTGTGTGTGTGTTTGTGTTTGTGTGTGTGTGTGTGTGTGTTGTTCCATTAGCAGCTCATGGGAGGAGGAGAAACACTGTTATCAGAGGAAGGTCTGATAATCTCAATTGGCTTTTACTCGCTCGCACTGATAAAATACTGGGCCGCTCCTGCAGGGTTACTGTGGCAACACAGAGGCAAAACAGACTGTGTGTGTGTGTGTGTGTGTGTGTGTGTGTGTGTGCGTGCGTATGTGTGAGTGTGTGTAAGAGGTCAATCAGTCTCCGCAGCAACTCTTAAAGAAATTCATAAATCACTCTTCTCTGGTATTTCTCTAGTTTATGAGGAACGTGTTTTTTTTTGTTTTTTTGGACAAACTATAATTTAAGGGATCGTGAATAATCAGGATCAGATGTTTATTTTGTGATACTACTTACTGACCGTACATTATGCTGTTTATTACATGACTACTTAACAAATACAGCAAATGAATAAATGGTCACACACTGCCGTTCAGACGTTTGAGGTCGTGAGATGTTTTATTGTTTAGTCTCTTCAGCTCTGCATTTATTTGATAAAAAATACAGTAAAAACAGTGAAATATGTTTTCTATGTGATTATATAGTAAAGTGTAATTTCTGTGATAAAGCTGGATTTTCAACAGCCATAACTCCAGTCTTCAGTGTCACATGATCCTTCAGAAATCACTCTAATATGAGGATCTGAGATCAAGAAACATTTATGATTATGTTTCAGGATTCTTTGAAGAATAGAAAGTGAAAAACGGCTTTTATTTGAAATGGAAATCGTTTGTTATATTAAGACTTTTCTGCCACTATTGATTAATTGAATGCCTTGACGAATAAAAATATCAATCTTGTCTCTCTCTCCAAAAAATTAAATTAAGTAAACCCAAACTTTTAAAGTGAAGTGATGATCATACATGCAGGACAAGAGTGTGCAGAGACATAAGAGAACGCAGCGATCAAAATTAGTGTTATTATACACAAATATTTCACCACAGAATGACAATCATGATTGATAAAGTATTACTGCTTATTTACTCAGTGTGTGTGATGAATCTACAGGTGTGTGTTCATATGACGGATCACCTCGATGAACGCTCCTGTCTCAAACAAACACACATGTTGATTTTCTTTCTGTCGTTTGCTTGTAGATCTGACCGTCCATACGAGTCCTGACAAATAAAGCAAAGTTATTCCTATTTTATTTTCACGATCCTGAACTCACGAGACCATATCACTGCGATACTCCAAGACACATGATAAAAGGTTTACAGAAAATGATTAAATGCTAAATGTGATCCTACATTGTGTGTGTAAATGAACAGGCTTGGACTTGGTGCTGAAACCCAATGAACAGGACAATAGAGACACCAGAATAACAATATTCATGATTCTGAAGATGAAAATACTGAATTATTGGAGATGAATATGCTTGATCTCTGTCACTGACTAGATATATTTACAATAATGTAGGACACTTTTACTGGTAACATCAGACATCTGGCATTATCAGGACACACTAATATTCCCCCATTGCATTATTATACATTATATTCAACATTATATATAGTAGTTTAATGCAGTTCTGGCACTAAAACTCTGAAAACTTGAATTTTTATTTTGAGTGAATTATATAAAATGCAGATTGTCACTATCCACGATACATATTGTTGCATTTTTGTATTGCGATATATTGTTACACCCCTACTAAACAATCTTCCTATGCATGTGTGAAATATTATAAAAGCTCACTTTGACAATAATTCTCAGGCTATATTTCTAGCACAATTACTCTATATCTCAGCACTTGTGCTTTGACTCGGACTCGATCTTTACAGCGAGTAAATCATCTGTCATCTTTGCAGGAATGAAATATGAAGATTGTAAAAGTAACATTTATTTTTTTACCAACATTATGAAAGCCTCATCCCTGCCGTTATAACCACAGATATATATATATGCGTCACATGACTAAACGTGTCATCATTAATACAGTGTTTTCACATTCATCCACTTGGGACAGTGTCCTCAAAAAGTTTTCGAAGAAATCGTGCTGGTGATAAACTTCAGACAGGCTAATTGATGGTCTCGCTGACATAACAATAGCTGAAAGCCTGGAGCTCATTTACAGACAGCTGGAGAGAGAGAGAGAGAGAGAGAGAGAGAGAGAGAGAGAGAGAGAGAGGGCAGGGGACCGACTCAAAGAGACGCTTGTATCACAGCTCTTGAACGTCCCGTGAGCGATAACACATGAAGAATAATGTTTGTGTGTGTGTGTGAGGCGGGGGTTCGTCCAGATACAGTAACACTGGAGCTCTCAGATCCTCAACTGGGTCTCAGATGTTTTATCCTCAACAGCAGAGAACTTTACGAACGAATGTGGAGAGCCGTTCAGATCATGTGATGGGAAATGGGAATGTTTTGGCTATGTTCCCTCAAACGTTCTTCCAGTAATGTTACCAGAACGTTCGGTCAACGTTATCTGGTCTTTAAATAATGCTCTCTAAACATTAGCACAAACACAGTAGTCAAACATCATTCATTGATCTGAAACGTTTCAGTTTGGATGTTCATCTAACGCTTTTAAATGTATCTGCTTGTTTCGGAATGTTCAGAACATTCAAAAGTAACGTTCCATAATGTGTGAAGAATGATGTATTGGAACATTATTTTAACGTTCAAATAACCAGGAAGAAACGGTTCAAAACATTTTTTTTTTAAACTCTGACTCAAAGTCCATATCAAGTCCAAGTCCATGACTATATTTTCTATGAATAGTTGAGACAAGTCCATCTCAAATCTGGATTTGGACTCTAATAAGCTTTAATAATGAATGTGGAGAGCAGTTCAACTCGTTTGATGGTTGTAACCCAGCGAACAGGGAACGTTCTCTCTAAGTCATGAACCTTCTTCCAGTAATGGAATGTTTTTTAAATGTATCTACTAGTTTTTGTAACGTTCAGAGAACATTCTAAAGTAACATCCATAATGTGTGAAGAATGATGAAATGGAACATTCTTTTAACGTTCAAATAACCAGGAAGAAAATGGTTTAAAACATTTAAAAAAACTCGGACTCAAGTCCATCTCAAGTACAAGTCCATGACCGTATTTTCTGTTTCCGAGTCCAGATCTGAGATGGACTTGAGTGCGAGTCCAGTCTTGTCTTGAACATCAGTCATGTGAGGTTTGTGATGGCAGCTGATGTAACTGCTCGTGTTTTTCCTGTGTTTTCAGGTTCATCAACGCCAGAAGAAGAATAGTGCAGCCCATGATTGACCAGTCAAATCGAGCAGGTAAACATCTTCATCTCAACACTGCTGATCTGAGTCTGTGAGCGTTACAGAATGAATCTAACGGGATGTCTCTCCATCTCGCTGGGTTGAGGGTCATTAGTACGTCTCAATGCTAATTGGCCACAGGAGAACTTTACAGTAATTCTGTTTCTCTTTGTGTTACGGTACATTAGAAAGTGATTTGCATAATCATGCATGAATTCACACCAGGAACAGAAGGGAAATTCTCTAGTTCTTGAGTTCTTGGAGGCTTGATGATGTTGTTGTGCAGATTTGAGTAAGAGGATGTACAGTGAACACTGGGATAAAGAGTAAACATCTGATAGTGGATGCATGGAGATGTAGTGTTTCTAGATCTCTGAGATGTTATGATCAGGGTTTGAAATGAACATCCGCCAAACACGGGTAAAAATCAGCAGTGGCGGGAAACGCTGTCAAATCACCAGCCAATCTGGCGTGTTACTTATTATATTTCCTCACTTTGCTGGAGAAGTTCGTTAAGCCTAATCTGTGCAGATTTAGTGCAAATAATCGTGAGTCATCATGATATATTAAATACAGCGTATTGCTCAGAATCTGCTCATATCTGGCTAACTTGAACACACTCGTCACTACACTACATATAACGGCACGCTTGTTCGTTTACATTGAAGCAATAGCGAAGATAAAAAGTAAAGAAGAAAGAGGAGATGCTGGATGACAGGATTTGTTTGAATAATAAATGAATGTAAAATTTGGATTTCATACATTCATATATATATATATATATATATATATTATTATATCTTTTTTTGCTAGTAGAAGTTCTGAATGGCCGGTAACTTAGTTAGCCAAATTGGCCGGTAAGTGAAAAAGTTGATTTCAAACCCTGGTTATGATCGCAGTGAAGCGGGTCTAGAGTCGGACTCTGTTCAGTGTTGTTGTCTCAACCCTCTCTCTCGTTCTGTTGCTGATGCATGTTGGAGACTGCCAGAAGACGTGTGTGTGTGTGTGTGTGTGTGTGTGTTTGGGCTGCTGCTGGGATAACCGCTGATTGTCTGGTGTGTCTTCTCTCTTCTTCCCCTGCTGTCCACGCTTGACTTCAATCAGGTTTTCTTCTTGATCCTTCAGTGAGCCAGGGAGCGGCGTACAGTCCCGAGGGCCAGCCGATGGGCAGCTTCGTGCTCGACGGGCAGCAGCACATGGGCATCCGGCCGGCAGGTGAGATCTCTTCTGTGGCTCGTGTGTTTCTCAGAGACCGGGTGTGTGCCGTCCTGCTCCTGGCTTCTAGTGATCCTACAGACATTGGCTTCTATTATACACCCGGTGCAATGCAGGCGTGACGCAAGTGTGTTTTGCTAGTTTCAGCCCTACGCAGTTTTCATTTTCTCATCCTGCGCCACATTGATTAAATAGCAAATGCATTTGCGCCGATCTGTTCGCCCATGGTGAAACGAGGTGTGTGTTCAGGCGCATTGTTGGACCGTTGCTATTTTGAGGAACTGAAATAGACTGAGCCATTGATCGACTGAAACCTGCTCTAAAGTCAATGGCGCAGTATTATTTTATTTTTTATTTAGGGCGCGTTAGTAATGTGCGCCTATAGGGTCCACAACGCGTGCACACTTTGTCCCGTAGATGGTCTGCTTGACCGCTTTATCCTCGCGCACGAGTAGATCCGCTTCCTCTCTAGAGAAGCATTCAGTTTTTCTGCTTGCAAATTCCGTCATGTAAATAGTGAATCCGCCGTGCACAAGCGCAACTGGCTTGTAAAGGGAATGGGATATGAGACTCTGATTGGTTTATTGCACGTAAAGCCCAAAACACACCCATTACCATTAAGAGAATAGGGACGACCCTTTTAGACCATGCACCGGGAGCGCCGACCATTTTTCCCATTGTTAAACTAGCAAAAGTTGATTCGGACACGTACTTGCGCCGTGCGCTTTAGACCATGTGCTTAGACTGTAAAATTGGGCCCTTGACTAGCTGGGCTCTGCAGGAGCAGGATTGGACACCCTTGTCTTGGACAGTAAAATTGGGGTCTCCTGGTTCACAGATGTTTCTCCCCCGGTGTCTCATATAGGGCTCAAAAATATCTCATCAAATCCTCCCATAATCTAATTATCTGAGCTAATGTCCACTTTGATTTTAATTAACCCTTGTGCAACCTTATGGGCATTTTTGTCTTTTTCAGTTTAATTCTTTTTCTGATAAATTTGCCTGTGTTAATGCCAACTGCATAAATGTTGGCACAGGTGTGTATTATTATTGGAATTTTACTATTTCACACCCATTTCCTTAAAAAAATCTATTTTGCACTAGTAACACAAAATAGTTCCACTCAGCACCTTAAGGACAAAACTGTCCCCATTGCAATTTTTTATCCCAGGGCCATTTAAGTTTAAATGATGCAATCTTTGTCAATAGGCCTTCATTCTGTTGGCAAGGCTTCAAATTTAAAATTTGTGGTATTTTGCACCAGATGCTGACATTTTTTTCAGGTTTGGCCTATAAAGCAAATACTCGCTTCATTCCTGTTTCTGCTTTGCCGTATTATAGAGCCAATTGGTTAAATTATGCAGCGATAATTGTGTGGATGTGTTGGTATGGATGTCAGAGTATGGTTTATATGTGTGTAATAAAAAATTGTGTGTTAGTGCGTATGTGTGCCTGAAATAATTGAGAGAGAGAAAACTTTACTCAAATCCAACCAGTGTGTGCACCAGTGGAGTTTTGCTGCATCTAATGGGGAACAATAGGAACTGCGCCAAACATAATCTCACTGAAAGCTTATTTTTTGAGATATTATCCTCAAATTTGGAACACAACTTGTTTAGATTCATGGTTTTGATTTTTAGCAGTTTTAGAGTTAGACATGTTTCATAAAATATATATTTAATATAAAATATTGTTCATAAATCATTTTCATAAGCTTAAACCTTGGTTTCGCTTTTAACCTTTTTTTTTACTTCAACAATAATCTGCCATGGGTCTTCTTTAAAATGAGACCACGCTTAATGCTCCCAAGGTCAAGTTTTTATGACAGTTTTTTGACTCGGACATTTTTGTCCTCTATGGACAAGTTTTTTTTACTTGACGCACAAGGGTTAACTGTTAGGGAGATTAAATGAAAAGCTCAATCCCCAGATGTGAAGTGTGTGGTGTGTGGGCACAGTAAAAAACGTTGGGTTATTCTTTTAACCCAACCGCTGGGTTACACATATTGGGTCACTATGTTGGGTTATTTACCAAAAATGTTGGGTCATTTTTAAAATCGTTGGATAATTTCTAGTAATAACCCGGCTGTTGGGTTAAATACGTATGTTGTATGTGCACTTGTGTGGTTTGAATTTATGTACACAATTATGAATATTTACATTAAATTCTAGACTCCCAAAAATTTTGTTTGTAATAAAAAAAAAAAATGTTGAGATGTATTTTATTTATTAAAATAATGACATAAATTAAAATAAATAATTAACTTAATTGTTTGGTTACATTTGCATTGCATACCAATGCAGTGGGTTAAAATAACCCACAGTTGGGAAGGTGCTATACCACCCCATAGTTAGGTATTTTTAATAATTGTGTGTGGTGTGTGTCTCTGCAGGTCCTATGAGTGGCATGGGCATGAACATGGGCATGGACGGCCAGTGGCACTACATGTAACGGCTCTACAGTAAAGAAAAGGGGGAAGTAAGTACACTAGGACTCGTTCTCTTCCTCCGCCTTTCTTTCAGGAGTCTTTCCTGTCTTTTTCCTGTCAGAATTCCCCTGAAATCCCAAAATACACCATAGACGCTAGGCTTTACGACCGCCATCACGAGTCAGGTGAGACGCGGGTCGTGCAGTGTTTCCCGGGAAAAAAAAAACCAAGGCAGGAAAGCACTAAAGTGGAATTTATTTATCGGCGCGCTCAACGTCTCATGCGGCCAATGCAAATGTTGGACATTTGGGAGGGGGGGGGATGGCATCTCCTGGGGTAGAAGATGACGGGGTGAAATTAAGCAGGCTCCAGTGAAGCGATAAAAAAGGAGAAGTGAAACTGTCCTCGGAGTGACATAAATCCGTCAGGGGAAGGATTGATGCCCAAATTATCTTATATGCAAAGACGGGAACAGCGCAGTACATTACGCTCCCGGAGAGAGATATAGAGACACGGGTGACACGGCCATCCTTCACCGGGGAAGCGCCTGCCTTTTCCTTTTTTTACTGGGAATGGAATGGGAATATCAGCGTAGGCTACGGGAAAAATGCATTAAAGAACGAGCGTGTGTAAATGCGCTTGCGTTCCTCGTCTGATTAAGCTTCCCGCCACTGACATTTGAGAAATCAAGACGTATGGCGTCCCAAAGGTGGCAGGGCAGAGAAGATTTTATTTAACACCTCTACTTCTTGCTCAATGAGCCTCAATATAATAACACTTGGCTTGATTAAAAGAACCCTTTATATGTAAATAGACAGCGGGTTCCTGTAGGTCAGGATAGCGAAGCTGCGCGTTAATAGACTCAGAAACACGGCGAGCGCGTTCACTAAAACAGCCGCGGAGACAACATTTGCTCAGCTTGGGTAATTTTTAATACGGCGCGGGATAATTCTCAGACTATTTAATTACGTAACATATTTTATGCTTCATGAGCAATTAGATTAATAGCTTAATACGGAGGAATATTAGCCATCTCTGATTCGATTAAGCACAGGCACAATATGGTGTGTTTGCGGTGTAATTATGATGTGTGACGGAGCGATCAGAGAGGTGTGCCGTTTCTGAAGAACACACTTCTACATGACGCCGCTTTATGCACTTTTAAGGGAGCTTTCACTAGTTTCATGAGCTTTAATTAACACGTGCACATCAGAATCAGGCCTGATGACCCTGCCGTGACCCCGACCCCTCCTGAAACCACTCTTGTTAATGACCCCGGGGTCATGGTACAAAACTCTGACGGATCTGATTCCCAACACTACACACGTATTTCACTCGCACACAGTGCATCTCTGCTGGTATTAAAGGCCCCCTGAAATCAAAATTGAAGTGTTTTTAGCTTTTAGTATGAATATATTAGCCTTACGGTTATGAATAAGCTTCCAAAACAATGACAAAATTCGCATTTAGGAGATATAAGCATTCAACACTTACAGTCTCTCACTTCCGCATCACTTGACATCACCGCTTCTCTTCACATCTTCTGTCCAATCACATGCTCTCTAGAATCTCAAGCTCCGCCCCCTCTGCTATAAACAAGCCCTGACTGAAGCGAGCGTTGACACACACAGAGCAATATGTGTTGGAGTACCAACCTACCCCTACGCCTTTATCAAATGTCTCTCTTTGTTTGAATATCTCCAGCTGAATGTAGATGACATTAGTGTTGCAGTTCTGACTGTGTGTGTCTCTGAATCTCAGGTCTGTGAGGAGTGTGTGTTCCTCAGCGTGGTCCTGTTGGCATGAGCATGGCATCACCGGCCCATCCACCGAACCCATCGACACCCATCGACCCACCGAACCCATCGACCCACAGAACCCACCGAATCCACCGACCCACCAAATCCACTGAATCCACCGAATCCACTGAATCCACCAAACCCACCGACCCACAGAACCCACCAAACCCAACGAATCCACCGAGCCCACTAAACCCATCAACCCACGGATCCCAGCAAATCCACCGACCCACCAAACCCACTGAATCCACCAAACCCATCAACTTCACCAAATCCACCCAACCCACTAAACCCATCGACCCACGGATCCCACCAAATCCACCGACCCACCAAATCCACCGAATTCACCAAACCCACTGAATTCACCAAATCCACCGAATCCACCAACCCACCGACCCACAGAACCCACCAAACCCAACGAATCCACCGAACCCACTAAACCCATCGACCCACGGATCCCACCAAATCCACCGACCCCCAAATCCACCGAATTCCACTAAACCCACTGAATTCACCAAATCCACCGAATCCACCAAACCCACCGACCCACAGAACCCACCAAACCCACTGAACCCACCGAATCTACCGAATCCACCGAACCCACCAAACCCCTCGACCCACAGAACCCACCAAACCCACTGAACCCACCGAATCTACCGAATCCACCGAACCCACCAAACCCACCAAACCCCTCGTCCTCCTCGACCCGTATGGCCATGCTGATGCACAGACACCAGAACTGACCACGACTCTTCCGGACCCGACCAACGCCATCCCGGATCATGACCCGGACAAAAACCCCACGAAAGATGTGTGAAGGAAAAGACAAAAGCGGTGAATTAGAAGCTTCACCTGGAATTCCAGTCGAGCTGTGATCGTTTTTTTAATCTTGTGAATTTTGTTACTTCCGTTGCTGGAGGACCAAGAGCTGACGACGAAAACACTTTGTAAAGTCTTGGGTGTCTGTTCGAATCAACAGAGGATGTTTGAACTTGTTAATACTCATGAACACACACACACACACACACACACGATAAAACAAGAAAAGAAAAAAAGACAAAAGAGACTCCAAGAGTTCAAACTACTGTAGTATAAGCATAGAAACTAAATTAAATCTTGTACATTTGTATCACTCGCGTTATGTTTCCTGAGCTAGTCCTAGAGTAAAGCCTGTTGTTCACACTGTGTGTGTGATCCCGAAGCAGAGGAGCTCCGATCGCAGGAATAACCGGAGAACGGATGATTAGTCCTCCTCCAGCAGTTTCTGCCGATTGAAGCCGCTTCTTCTCCTCTTCTCTTCTCTTCACGACACCCTCATCCTTTCTTTCCTCATGCGTTTCCCCCCTTCTTTGGTCCATGAATGAATGTTGCCCTGTAGGTGAAGTTCTTCGTTTGAATTGCCCAAGCACTGGATTGTGTTGCTTTTATACGTTTTTATTTTATTATTAATATTATTATTATTATTATTAATATTATTAATTTTGTATCATGGACTCTCAGAGTAAGAGCCTTATGAAGGACATGTTTCCTGGAGAAAAACCAACATCCTACAACAGTTTCACGCCTGGGGATCAATATATATATATATATATACATATACATATACATATTAGGGGTGTGACGAGATCTCGTGTTACGAGATCTCGCGAGACTAAAACGCGACGAGATT